>PVIR01017729.1:0-34470 GCA_004026965.1 Petromus typicus | reverse complement strand
GGAGGCAGAGGCAGGAGGATTGCTGTGATGTGAGTTTGAGGCTGAGCTCAGGGCCAGCCTGAACTTCAACGCGAGACCCTGTCTCAAAAAAATAAAATTAAATTACAAAAAGACCATGAATACCTGGAGTATAAAGAAGAAAGACATATACAGTCAAAGTTATTATACCCACATTGCTTGTTATATTCACTTCTTTGTTGAACAGATATTTTCCAAGAGTCTACTGACTAAAAAGTAGAAAGCTGGTTGTTTAGAAATGTTTTAAGTGATTGCTTCATTCATTATCAGTCTTTGCTTATATTGTTTCTGTATTTTATGACTAAGGCTTATTGAAAATATAATCAGCAAAAAGCTGTAGAAATGTGTTACAGCAGTACTCAGTGTTCTCAATATTTATGTTAAAAGGGGAAAGTGTTGCTTCCCTTTTGTAGTTACCAAGAGTAAACTCTCTAGAATCAAGAATGGGTACAAATATGCCATTTGCAGGTCTAATTTCATGGCTTATATGCCATTTATTTGGATCCACAGTTTCTATACGAGAATTTAAGAAGTTGCTCCAAACTTCCTTGAATTCTACAGAAGAGTTCCAACTTTCACTCTCCTCTGAAGAGTTAAACCTCCACAAGGTAAAACAGTCCAAAATAACTGCAAGGACAGATCCCTTAGAAGTACTCATTGAACCATGTAAAATTGCTGATCTTTGCCCAGTCGTGACAGACCAAAAAGGCAGTGTCACTCTGCACATAGGAGAAAGGCACATGTTCTGAAATCAGATTTAACATTCAGAGGATTAGTCAACCCTTGATCTTCACAATATTTCAAAAGCTGTAGTAGAATTGGGGGCCAGAGGCCAAGGTTCAAATCTGGATGCTGTCACTAGTTTCGTTATCTGAGCTGTTCCCTGTGTGAAACCTGGAAATGAAAACCTCTGCCAGATTCACAAGGTGATTGGATCAAGTTTCACAGATGCCAAGATTAGATAGTATCAGTTTAGTTCTTGGTTAGTTTTGTAATTTCCACGATATCCTGCAACGTGGAAGACCAAACAGACCATTCTGGAGATTTTCTTTTTAACTGCAGTAGAGGAAGTTTACAACCAAACTCTACTGAAATTGTTTGTGTGTCCTACGAGATGCTGCCTGCTTCTGTTTCTGCAGTGGCCTCATCTGTAAAGCTGGTGAGGAGTGAACATTCACTCGTTGGCTCCCACTAATTGACTCTGTGCACACGTGGAAGCCCTCCAATATTGAATCCTTTAAAAAATACAATTTTAAGGAAAAAAGCTAGAAATATGAATTAGAAAGTAAAATCTCCTTACATGAATCAGAAAAAAATCTCCTTATGTTTAGGAAACTAAGCTACTGATGTGCTGGTTATTGATTTTTGTCTTCTTCTGTTTCACTTTTAACAGCACAATTTAGGATAAAGTAAAACCAGGGTTGCCAACATGTAACATCCAATGAAGCAAAATTCCCTGACACACCATCAGCGCTAACAAGTGAACATCCTCTGTATGATGCTCAGGGTGCCTTGAGGATTCAAAATATTTTGTGTAGTTCAATTTCCCACTTTGCATTTTCAACTGTTTCCTCGTCCTTTAAAGAGTTTCCTTTTATTTGTTCAACTTAGTAGCCCAAGATAAGCCTCTTACAGTACATAATATACCAATTATCTTCCCGTTACTCCTTCAAGTAAAATCAACAAACATAATAAATCTGTCTTGGGATCCAGGTTATTATCTCTGAGCTGCTGGACAGACCTACATTTCCAGGTCTTTCAGGGTAGAAGTGATAGTTCTTACCACATGGATTCTAGGTAGCCTCACCCACCCTACCAGCCTCCGCCCATAGATCTGTGATGCCATCACTGTGAAGATGTTTATTTCTGCTATGTGGGACCCAGGAGTATTATGTCCTCTCTATGTAAGTTTCCATCTCACTGCCAAACTGCAGAGAGGGCAGCACAGGTGTGTTAGGGGCAGAAAGGACTCCTGGGCATATTTCAGCATCTTGAAGTCTTGACTTTATGTGTCAATCTTCACATTTTCTATTTAATGAGTGACACAACACATGAGATCATCAAAAAGCCTGAGACAAACGTTTTGGACTTAGATTCAGTGATAAGTCTGGACCCCAACACAAGTCTGTCTCACATTTAAAAGGTGCTTAGAAATTATGTACCCAGTTTTAAAGCACCCCACTGTGTTCCCCTCCCAATATTTGACAAGTGTCCACTAACTCTAATAATAGCATCATTATTTTTAATTCTACCACCAGCAAGTTGATCACACCACACCACAAAGAACAGATGTTTAGAAAAGCTTGTTACTTAGAATACAATCTTTAAACCGACATGTTGAGTGGCCATTTTGTCCAAAGAGATTTTCTACCAGATTTACCAGATTTATCAGAGATTTTCTAGGAAATTTACCAGGAAATCTAACACATTTAAGAAAAATAAATTATGTTGACATTAAATTTAAAAAAAAAGATTCAAACATAATCCTTCCAAACATCCCTCCTATCCTTCTATTCAACTGTGCAAAAGAGGATAATCTAATATACTACTTCTTTATGAAAAACAGTAAAAGGAAATGATAATATAATAGGATTTAGGGTGGGTGGCAAGAGAGAAGAAAGTATTTGTTTCTGTTCTCACTATTACCTGGCATTTCCACAGCTGCACAAAGGGCGCCTCTTGCATTGACTGCAACGAAATGTTAGTTACTCTATGAAGAGGCTGTCCTCTATCCACATAAATTCCAGGAAGCAAGAAACTAATTCCAACCAGTTAATGGACGAACAATCCCAGCAAAAGTCTTCTCTTTTCTCTATGGAAGAAGACTCTGGAGTCCCACTAAATCTTTCCTAATATCTAGTTTGAAAATGTGAGTTCCTTGACATTATCTTACTTTTTGTAAAAATGTTTCATTATTTAATTTCTGAATACAACAAATGAGAGGAAGAAGCAAAGGAAAGTGAAGGAGGCCAAAGCTAGTTAAGCCATCTGACATCTCCTAGTGAAGAGAAAAACAGCAAAGTGCAGAAGGCAACAGGAAAATGCTTCACGGGTGGTAATCAAGCAACAACTAAAAGATGAACATTTAAAAAAGACCCAAACATCTTAAAAAAACAAAAAATAATGTAAAGTGCACATACAATATTCAGGGAACTTTGACAAGGAAGTATAGATGTGCCTTGCTATATTTAAAAGCATTTTTTATTGCAGGCCAATGAAAACTACAGCTAAAACAAATTACTATTATAAGGGTTCCAACTCCAAACACTTTTGCTTGTTTACAACTTTACTGAGGTTTATTTTATATGCCATAAAACTCACCCATTTCAAGTATATGATGCAATGATTTTTTAGTAAATTTACCCAGTGGTATAAACTTAACCATAAATCAGCTTTAGAATATTTTCATCATCCTAATAAGATTCCCTGATGTTCACTTTCATTAATCCCATTCCTACTCTCAGGCATGCACTACGCAATCTCTTTTCTGCCCCATAACATGTCTCTTGGAGTTGTCTCTGAAATTATTATTCCCCATTCCTTTCAATAATAATGCTGTTCCTCCTCAGCCTTTCCCACCCTCTCTCATGCTCAGCACTCTAAATTGTAAAGGGCCCTAGGTAAATGGTTCTATCTAAGCTAATTCTGAGTTTAAAGGATCCAGAACACCTAGGAGCCTTTGTAACACCTTCCAAAGACTTTAGTTCTAACACAGACCATGGAAATTCACTTGAGATTAAATTCACAGGAAGATAATTTGTCTGTTTAAGAAGAATGACAGAAAGTGGTTCCACGAGACTGAGATCCACCAACGTTTTAAAGACGAAAAGAGGAAAGGATGAGGGAGACCTGATCAGAGTGTTTTCCTTGCTCCGCTCTTCCTTTACCTCTTGACTACAACAGTCTTTTATACCCCTGAGCCTCCCAAGATGAAAATTTGAAGCAACAGCCCTTATAATCACTTCAAGGTTGGCCTTCTAGTGCCAGGCAGCCTGGACTTACTCCACTAACATCTCTATAGATTTGCTGGTGGGGGGGGTGGCATTTCATACAACTGGAATCATATAATACTTTCCTCAAGTTCTCAATACGTAAGTTCAGTGAAATCACTTTACGAGACTTATGTTCCCTTACAGTAATTGTACCCACACCTCACAAAGCTACTGCAAGAAGGAAGTGCGTGATTCATGCGAAGTGCTCAGAACTGCGGCCGGTACCTGCCAAGTGCACCATAAAATACCTATAAAGTAGTTAAGTCAACTAACTACTTATAACTTACACCTCTACCTGGTTTCGGTGCCACTGGAGCTTCAAATTGAATGCACCTGAAAACAACCTATATATGCGTTCCCTCAAAACCACTCTCTTCTCTATTTGTTTTAACACGAAAAATATTCTGAATAGCACAGAACATCTAGGTTATCTGAAAGAGTGGTGAATCTTAAATTCTTTTTACTCGTGCTTATACACAGTCAGCAAGTCCTACACAGTCAGCCTCTTCACTCTCTTGAATTTGTCTTTTTCTGTCCTCAGCTTTAGTTACAACTGGTAATATTTTCTTCTGACTTAGTGGAAAGCATCTTACCTGTCCTCTTTACCTCTCATTGGGTCTTTTTCTAATCTATCCATCCTATTTGTCAGAACTCTAAAAGCAAGACTCATTACTTCTTCCTCATTCAAAGGCTCCCCATGCCTTTCAGTTTAGCTCCTCAGCTTAATGTGGGAGCCCATTATGAACTGATTTCCACCCACCTCTGTGCAGTTACACCTCTAGCCTATGTCCAAAACACACCTATGGCACTGCCCACTCTGAATGCAGCCACTCTTAGTCTTCCCGACTGCCTGGCTAACTCATAGCATCTCTGCAATGACCACTTGTCTTTCCAGTCTTATTTAGCTCCATTAGCATTCTGCATATCAGACTCCCAGAGACGTGGCCCAATTGGAGGGTCTCTCCTTGGCCAAAGCCCTCGTACTGCCATCAACTCAGTGTTTTCCTTGGGCCCAAGTTCAGCATTGGTTAGAGGTAGAGGGTATAAGAGAGCACAGAGAGGAAATAGGGAGAGAAAGAAGACAGCAGATAAGGACAGAAAGAGAGCAGGGAAAAGGAAAGAAGCCAATGAGAAGTACTCTTGGGGAACACAAGGTGACAGAACACAGAGGAAGAAGAGACAAGACTCGAGTCTGTGGAAGAATTGCTTTTGGGCAAGAGTTTTTGATTAAAAATATGAACCCTGCCTTTTACTCTTATGCATGATGACAGACAGAAAATTTTCTTTGTATTTTCTGATTCTGAAACATTGCCACTCAGTGATTGTAGCTCTAAAGTGGAGGAAAAATTTACAAACTTCCATCTGCTGGAGACAACATTTCATTTCCTTTCTAAGGCATTCTCACATTTACTGTCAATCAACCATAAGTTACTTTTCAAGTTTTCCATCTGTTTGCCTATTTTTTTTTCTTTCATTATGATCCACAGAAAAATAGACTTTTTTCAGTATGTTAGAAGCACCAAAGACATTTAGGTAAAAGAAGCAGTTAAAAAGGAGTATTAGAAATTATCCTAATTATGGGTTTCGAACATTTTCTCTATAGACCTTTGTCATAGCTTATGTCTAGATGCCCTCCCCAAGTCTCATGCAGTCATAGGTGGGGCTTTTTCAGAGGTGGGTAGATCTAGGTTAGATCACAGCATCTCTGAGATGACCACTTGTCTTTCCAGTCTTATTGATTAAATATATGAACCCTTCCTGATTCATGGTGCAATGCTAGGCTCAAGGGCACTAAGATTAAGGACATGAGTGTTAGTCACCCTATGGATCCTAGATAAGATGTAAATTGTGGTTGTTTCTTGTTGCTCTTGCAACTTAAGAGACAAAGAGCTGAGGTTATCCCTGCTTGCTTTGCTACCTTCTATGCCCAGTGACCTGTTTCTCCTCTGCAAAGCCTGTCTGCTATGCCACACCGCCACAGAGTATGGCACATGATGGAATGAAACCTCTAAAAACAGTGAGCTAAATAAACCTTTTCCCCTTTAACTTCAGGTGTCAGGTATTTCGTCACAGTAGGAAGAAAAATAAGACACCCTGATAAGTGCAGCCACCCATATTCACTCTTCCCTCTAACTCAAGGCTTGACCTGTTTGTTTATTTGTTTGTTTGCAGTACCAGAAATTGAGCTCAGGGTCTTTCTACTGAGCTACAGCCTCAGCCTTTCATTTTTTATTTTGAGACAGGGTCTCCTAAGCAGCCCAGGTTAGGATAGAATTTATAATTCTTCTACCTCACTTTCTCTAAGTACTAGGATGATAGATGTATAAATCACCAAGCCTAGGAATGCCTAGCTTTCCAAGAGTTTTGGAGAAATAACTTTGTATTTCTACAAACAGTAGTCAATACTGAAGTAACCAATCAGATATCTTGGCCTATACGAGATACTCAATGTTAAGATCCTTTAATTTTTGTATGTATTTACCAATACCCAAAATAAACATTTTATTAGCCTAAGTAATCCTATATCAGATAATCTGTGTTTTCAATGAAGCTGATGGTGGAACCTGACCTTCAAATACCCTTCTCAGACTGCAAACTGCTGACCTCAGCCAGACTCCTTGGGGGTTATAGCAGTGAAATCTTGGAAATCTGCACACAGAGAATCCTAATAACCCTAATTTGCTATGTTGTTTCTTCATAAGATCTTAATAAATGTCTTCTTGCCCTACCAGAGGGTCTCATCCTGGGTTTTAGGAGAAAAATTCAAAAAGTTCATGAAGTTAGATAACAAAAAAAGAAACATTTTATTTCCATTATTCACCAAAAAAAAACTTATGAAAAAATGAACCATGGCATTGGCTCTGCTGCCAGTAAGAACCATAAATACTTATGTATCACGGTACAGCTGCTACAGATTTCTCAGAAAAAAAAAATCACTATATTCATGACAACTTTGATACCACTGAAAGCAATAGACCAATCACTAAGTTTTATTATTAAATGTTTTAATAAACAAGGATATATTATTGTATAGTAAATCAAAGTTTTAGTATTTTGATAAATATATCTCAACATTGATTCCTATGTTTTTAGTTTCATACATTTAAAACATTCTGAGGAAGAAGTTCACAGATTTTACCAGATGGCCAAAGGGATTTATGATTTAAAAAAAAAAAAAACCTGCTTTGAAAACAAAAGTTTACTTAGATTCATTCTGTGTACCCCATAAAAACAGGCTGGAAATAATACTAAGGAATAAGAGTTCTAAGGAAACACTTGCTTGAGTAAATGCAGAAGCTCGTACAGTTTCGTGGGAGAGAAAAAGACAGCACTCAAACTCCGATCTCTTGACAGTCCTCCAACCTGGTGTTTTCACAAAGCAGAGATAGAATCCTGAGCTTGAGAGTCAGACACAAACAGGTTCAAATGTGGTTCATCCTTTAATGGCCAAATGTACATCAAGCAAGTTACTTTTAACCTCACCGGATTTGTCTTGTTATTTACAAATAGCTAATAATGACAAATGGATTAATTAAATAAAATATGAAAAGAGTTTAAACTATTTTGTACACGATTAAATATACTCTACTTTGTGGTGCCTTTTTTCTCTCCTTCATTTGGTGCTTCTGGGAACCGTAACCCACCCAGCCACACCCTAGCCCTTCTTGTGTTTTATATGGACATGTTTAAGGCAGAATCCTACTAAGTTTGCCAGGCTGGCCTTGAATTTTCAAGATCCTCATGCCGAATGAGAATGCTCCCAAGTAGCTGGGATTACAGGCATTTGGGCCTAAATATTTCTTCAGGTTTTCTTTTATTTGCCAGGAATGGTGCTACACACCTATAATCCCAGCACCTGGGGTTCTAGCACAGGAAAGTGGGGAGTCTTTAGCAGCCCAGACTGAACTACAAAGAAAAGATTCTCTTGAAAATAAATATACAGTATCTCAGCTCATGAACTTAAAACTTGTCGTGATTCTGTTCCCAAACTGAAATGGACAAGAACAGAATCAAATTCTCCCATAAGGTCAACATGGAGCCTAATCACTGAATTTGGTTTGGTTCTCACCCAATTCCCATCTTAGAACTTAATATTAAGCTTCTGCCTCCTGCCCTCCTTTATCTGCTTGGCCAACACCTACCATCCTAAGCAATTCTCTTCTCTTTCACCACTCTTCACGCTGAGGACACAGGAAGGACTTGCAAATCAGTTCTGGGGTTTTCCAACTTCCCAACCACCTGATACTGAAGGAGGGGCCCAGTCCCTGACCTGGAAAACTCCATTCTGTCTCTGTGACTCCATCTCTACTCTCTTTTTGTTTTCCTTGTGAATCTCTGTGAGTGTTTTCTTCTGCAGTCACCTGGGCTTTCAGGAAGAACAGGTAGGATGGATAAACATCTCGTCAGAAGGCTATAAACTAAGACCCAGAAGAGAGCAGCTTTATCATTGGACAAGGACTCACCTGCCCAATCCTGAGATAATGAACAACCAGATCACAGCTCAAGCAACATGACTTGCTAAACCAGCTATGTAAAACCCTCCGTCCCTTTCTCTAAGGACTCAAAGTCCTTTTCAGCTCCTCCGAGGTGCATCTTAGGTCATTAACGGTTGCCATACTGATTAAAGCTCCTTTTCTGTCCTTCACTGGAACACTAGGATGATGGTCAAGCCAGCCCCCTAGACTCCCACAGCCAAGGCCTTCACTTTAGAACTCTGCAGCAAGTGTGCTGCTTCCCTCAGTCCCTTTCCAATTCTGCTAAAGGAAATCTTTCCTTCAGGTCATTCTTGTAAACATTCTTATAATTCTCTTACCAGAGTTAAATATTCATTCATGTAAGAAACCAAAATGTATGATTTCTATCCAGTAGGTATATGAGGACTTGGGGGAGAGAGATCATATGATTTATCACTTCTGTATCATTCCACCAATGGGGTACCTGACACATTAGATGAGAAATAAAAATATTCATACATAAAACTGACTTGGATTTCATGCTCACAATGCCACATAAGATCAGAAATTATGTTCTCCATAGATGTGCACACCACATTTAGACAAGTCAGTAACTTGCCCTTGAGAATAATGCCAGAAAGCACAAAATTGGAGAATAAACCCACGGATATTTATTAATCAGTCTGTATACAATTCCCTTTTTCTTTAAAAAAAAAATCAGCCTATTTTCTCAATGTCTTACTCCCTGGAGAAGGAATATATACAATTTTTACAATTATTTTCTTTTAATACCATCTTAACATACTCATAATTACCATAATACATTCATATGTTTACTTAGGTCAAAAGTAAACTGCAAACAACCAGAGATGAAGTATTGAGCTATTTAGAAGAGAAAACAGCACAGTCAAAAAAGCAATAACCAAGCCTATGCTTGTTTCCAGCAATCAGCCTGGATAAGACACAGAATTACAGCCGGGCCTAGAGGGGCAACAAACAAGGGCGACTGTAATGTATCCCGCAGCTCAGTAGGAGGAAGCAGAACATCCATGTTAGCAGCCATGCTTCCTTTACGACAGCTCCAATGATTGCTGTGATTAGAGAACACCCCTAAAACAATGTCTGGGGTCATCCATGGACTGTCCCAGGGGACTGCTTCATAACTGGCCCCGGCACTAAGAGCACCCAGAAAAACCTATAAACCACGACTGTGAGTGGGAGGGAAACTTCATACACAGTGACTTCATAGATACAATTTCAATGGAACATATTCATCTATAGCTCCCATAAACCATTTTACTGATAGCAAAGTCCTTCCGAGCCTTACATTAGTGCTTCCCAGATGAACCACATCACCATATCTTTAGCTCCTCACAACGTCAACAATTCACAATTTGCAAATGGAAAAAAAAAATTGCTGAATTACACTAAGGACCACCAAGACCAAATTTACTATGTCTGTGTCATTTGTAAATTGATTATTTCTTCTCTGACTCATGGCAAGTACAGAATTACATGTAAAGGCATGAATATTGTGCATCTACTCAAAAAATTCAATGTGAGAATGGAATGTTCCCCAAACTTAGAATACTGTTACCCTTTAAACAATAATTATATGTCTCTAGTTTAATTTTTTAATTGAATGTATTACCTCTAGGTTAAAAGCTCACTACATAAAATCTGCTTTCACAGATGATGTTTATTTATGAATTAATGTTTAATGGGCTTTTCTTAAGCTGTTAAATGGTTTATTCTGATTTTTATTTTTTAGCACAATAGATAGAGTTTAGCTGAAATATATATTAATTTGCTGGTCTTACAGTCTCATGTGTACATAAAATCAGTTATTTTTCAAATTCACTATTGCAAATCATATCCAAGCAGCATTTCCTACTCCATAAGGATCAATCCATGTACCATTTTAAAGCTGCAAACCACCATTTGAGGTACACATTTTCAAAGGCCAGATGCTACTGCTTTGCACAACTTCTATTTCTAGCCACTCTAGTCAACACCATTCCCAAAACACATAAACTCAGATAGAATTCTACAACAGGCAGTCCTTATCCTGACTCTCACCTCTCCGCCCTCAGACAACCATGTCCACACTGCAGCTACATAACAGTACCAGGGATGACAACCCAGATCAAAGCTAAAACAGACTTTTTTCTTCCAATGGGGGAGGGGGAAGCCACTTATTACATGGTGCATTACTGGAGTGTTTTTCAAGGGTACCTCCTGGGAAGCCCAGTGGGGGGGGGGAAAAAAGGCATCAAGACCAGGCTTGTCAATAACCACGCAATGACAAGGGAGTCACCTGCAGGTGTCAAAACCTTAATCACAGAAAATCAGGACCAGCGGGCAGACCACGGGAGAAAATGGATATCAGAAGAACACTGAACAGCTGCTTAGCAGAGAGTGAAAAGCAAGACAGATCCCCACAGAGAGGTCAAGCAAAACACCAGGAGACCACACTGAAACAATGAACCAGAGCAGCACACAGCTGGGAAACAACTGCCTGGAAAACATGGGATCGCAGCTCGAGGCAGGGGGCCCAGGTTAACAAACAACCACACAAGCCCCCGAGAGGCAGCCACTCTGGGGACAGCAGCAGGTACTTCCTGCAGGCAAGACTTGACTGCCAAGGACCACGGATGGGACCTGCACACAGAGGCTCACTATTGCGTGCATGAGAGAATTTCTTGAGCCAACACGTGTGGCGATCATTATAGCACAGGGTCCTTGCCATCTAGTCCCTCACTGCTGTGCTGGTCTCCCAGGTGGCACATTCACCAAATTCTTCCAAACTCACTAAGTAGTGAGGGAAAGGAGGTCAGTAAAATTTTACATCTGTAAGTCTAACTTGGAGCTTTAAAGTATACCAACTACATAGTAGACCTGTGCTTCTCAGTGATGCTCTAGGAACCCCTAAAATTGTCCAGATGTGCTGTCTGGGATCAGTAACTTTTCCAGAGAGTTTTAAAATGATATGGCTCCATTCACATGGGGGATGGTTAACTTTTCCAGTCAAGGCCCAGAAGTTGAACACGTTAGGCTTCCCAAGTCCCAAGGGTTCTGTGGCCTCTGAGAGAGAAAGCAGACACAAAGGAGTGAGTGGGTGCACCTGTCATCAAAACAGACTGCAGGATGAATTCGGCTCACAAGGTGCTTGCCCTCAATTTAAACAAGAATCCAAAATACAGACATATAGAGATTTAGTGCAATTCCACCTTACAGGTGTCTACCTTACAGCTGACATGACTATGTGATTTCTAACACCATTTTGGTGGTCAGTTGGCCCAAAGCTGCTATATAAATTGTCAAGAGTTATGAGAACAGAAGTGATTTCCTCACTTCATGAACCTCTATGGTTTTCTACTTTCTTCCAAAACTACTTGGCCCTGCCTGGTAACAGTCCTACATGCTGGGTGATCCAGCCTGGAGAGTGAAAGACAGACAAACCTGCCTCATTTCACCAGGTGGTAGGGATGACCTAGGTGTGGAGAGAGTAGGCCCCCATTCCTAGGACAGCAACTGTGCTTCAGAGAAGATGACCTGAGGAAAAATAACCCCCTTCCCAGAGCACTGCCAGGAGAACAATGGGTAAAAACACCAGGTTGTCACTGACCCCAGTGACCATGACAGTCAGACAGCAGGAGGTAGAAAGAAGCCAAATTCTTACAGGATGGTTAGAGATCTTTTTTATTCAGACAAGCAAGAAATTTCAAATTCTTTAAATAGAGCCAATATCACCACTGCAAAATGAATGTCTGGTGCATTACTGGAGTGTTTTTCAAGGGTACCTCCTGGGAAGCCCAATGGAAAAAAAAAAAAAAAAGGCATCAAGACCAGGCTTGTCAATAACCACGCAATGACAGGGGAGTCATCTGCAGGTGTCAAAACCTTAATCACAGAAAATCAGGACCAGCGGGCAGATCATGGGAGAAAATGGATATCAGAAGAACACCGAACAACTGATGTTTCTCCAATATCCCTATGTTAAATCCAAAGACCAAGCAGAAAGGTTGAGGAAGAAGGGCATCTGAGAAGGGATTGCATTGATAAGGTTCCTCAGGAGTCTCCTATGTGAGGCCCCAGGAAAAATACGGCACCTGTGAGCAGGAGCCGGGGCCTCATCAGACACTACATCAGTCAGCGCCTTGAACTTGGATTCCCCAGCCTCCAGAACTGAAGAAATAAGTGTGTTGTTTCTGAGCCACTCAGGGTATGCTATTTTGTTACAGCACCCCAAATATGCTCAGGTAGTCAGTCATTTACAGTCAAGATTCTTTATTATTCTAATATTATATTTAAAAACAAAGACAAAATGACAAACTGTTAGCAACAATTCCAATAAGTGACACTAGCATGCCAAACCCCAAACCACCACACCACATTCACATCGTGAGTAGCTGTTCTGACTTACGACTTATCAGCTCTCCTTACTCTGAGAGGGAGGCATGTCCTTCAGCCTCTCTCCGTCAAACCTGATTTCTCTCTGTTTTCCCTTTTTACCCACTTAAGAAACACAGAAATCCCATTAGAGTCCTGAACCCTTCTCTCTCCTTCACCCTCTATATTTAGCTAATACTAAGGGAGAGAGACTTCGCTTCAACTTTCCATTTCTGATATATTCAAATTTCTTTTTCATGTCTGCTTCTACCTTATTATAACCCTCATCACCACTGGGAATACAAATCCTCCAGGATAATTCCACATAGCCTATGTAATTCTATATAGCCAATGTAATCCTATAATAGCCAAGTTTCTGGTCTCTTTGCTTTGAATTTCACCCAACTGTAAACAGTTCTCTACATTTTATCATAGAACACAAGGTCCTTGGTGATCTGGCTTCTACCAATTTGCAACATCATATCTTCCCTGTCCCATAATCCATACCATGGTCTTCTTCTCCAGATTGACCTTCTGCTTTGGGACAAAAAGCTTTTCTCTTCCTACATTTTTTTTCCCCAAACAGTCCTACTTCTCTATCAGCTTTATTAAGCTAATTTTATATTTATTCTCAAAGAGAGAGTTCAAGCAAACGCTTCTCACAAGCGCTTCCCTCTCTCCCCAGCTGGGTCAAGTGACCCTTAGATCCTCACTTAGAATCATGAGCTTATCTGTGCTGCACAGTAACTGTCTGTCTCCTTGGTTGTCTCCCCAGCCCTGACTCTATGCTCTTTCAGATTAGCATCTCCACCTTCTGCTGGGTCAGGGCCACTCAGTGTCATGAGGTTCCCAAAGAGCTAAGATTCTAGAGGAGACAAGGAGGAGATAAGAGTTGAAAGCATCCCCCACATGCTGCTCTCCCAGGAGACAGAAGATGTCTAGGTAAGAACAAATACTTCAAAATCAAAGGCCAAAGCCTATTTGAGCTGATTTCCTGAATTTAAAATAAACCAAAATCAAAACACTCTCCCAAATCTTGAATAGAATTATCATATTTTTACACTATAATTTGCAACATTAGACTACTTAAAATGGTAAACATATCCTTACTTTTCCTTTCTTTCCATCACTGCTACTGACAATAGCCATTTCTGGCCACTGAAATAAGAGCTTGGAATACAAATGCCTACAAAAAAGCCCATCTACAATGCCATTACCAACGAGCATTAAATCTTTCAGGTGACACGTGGGTAAAGACAGTTGTCTCTCACAGTTTTTGTTGCTTCTTTAATTTCTGTTCTCTATCTTCTTATAATATCAATGTTCACAAAGAATAGACATTTATTGGAGAACAGTGCCAGTGAATTAGCTATAATGATATAATTTTGTAGGATAAAAACTCCCCCCAAAAAACAAATAATGTTAAGTCAAGAAAATTTTACAAAAGAAGCAGTTAGTAAAGATTCTGAGGCTGCCTCTCCAGTTCTCAATAAAATCACACCTGCAGCGTTACTTATTCCTACCCATTTCAATCTACTCTGGTGTAGCTGTTAAAATAAATAGCTTACACTCAGGCACAAAACATTTTCTTTAAAAGTCTAGATAAGATTCAAGCATAGCATTTTTTTTATTTTTATACAGACTTGCAAGATGGTGAAAGGAAAGAAAATTTGGGCCAAAGTCTGATTTATTTTGTTTACCAAGAAAAAGTTCAAAGTAAATAATAGTCTTATTACATTTCATGACTTACAGGAAATATTTGAATTCATATCCAGCCACTCATCGAATTGGATAACAGGTAAGAAACACAAAGGAAATTTTAAATTTAATATTACACTTTAGTACTAAAAAATCATTGGATCCAGGTGAGGTAACTCATGCCTACAATCTCTGCACTCTGAAAGGCTGAGGCAGAAGGCCCACAAATTCGAGCCAAACATGGACAATTTAGTGATTCAGTAACACTATGTCAAAATGTGAAGGCTTGAGATTCAGTCATCAATACTGATAATTAATTAACCAATAAAACACTACCAACAGCCTATCTGAAGTGTATAAAACTTAAAGTATATTTGTAACTTGTCTAATTCAGCAGTACAATTACTATCTCTTTTTGGGCTTCCATTTGAAATTAATTCTTCCAACTCCATTTTTGTGTAAGCAAAGATGAGCATATGGCTATTACTATGACGAGAGCCTTTTAAAAATATAAACAAGCCAGTATTTTATAATACACACCAACAATTCGGCACATAATCAAAATATATCTACAAATTCCTTAAAAGACCCACTTCCACAATCACAGGTGAGTTCAAAGAATTCCTATGATCTTCATTTTACTGGAAAGAAGCTTATTTGCTGCTCTGGTCCCAATCACAAACTCTCCACCGTTCACTCTAATGCCTCTCTTCCTCCCCCAGAGAATAAGGCCATGTAAATGTTCCCAGACTCACCACTTCCTCTGTGAAGGAAGTGCACACTTTCCTCATCCAAAGAAAGCAGACCTCATAAAGCAAAAAAAAAAAAAAAAAAGTGAAAAACTTACTTAAGTTAAACTTCTCTCAATTTCACCAAAGTTCATTTATAGAGATGTCATTCTTAACCCCTTCCCCTCATAATAAATAATCCCACCTTCTCGTCCAGCTCCAAACCCTGGAGAAATACAATCAGTGCTCTTTTGTTTTGGTTCTGAAAATTAACAATAGAAGCATGTTTAATAAAGTCTTGATTACTGATTTCCTCTACCAATTAAAATTAATTCCAGAAAGTTAAGAGTCACTTATAAAACCTACTTCTTGTTTGACTCTAATAACTTAAAAACAGTATGAATGATCTTTTTTTTAAACCACTGGAATTACTAAAATACTAGGCGAATTTTCACCTGAATATTCTAAAAGTGTTCCAAAGAACAGATGTACGCTGAAGGAAAGCAGGCTGCTTTCCAACAAGATCCAAAAGTGCTCTTTTTAGAAGCTTGCCACTCACTGTAGGAATAGGGCACGCCTTCCAGCAGAGAACAGGTATCTCCTAAGAGGTGAATGAAACCTGTGAGAGAGGGAAATATCTTTGGTTCACAGGGTTTGTGTTAATGTGCCTCCTTTTCCTCTGTACTTGTGGCAATATGGCCAACATTTTAACCCAAGACATTATTAAATGCTCCAACATAGACAATTTCAAGACTATGGCTCAGACAGAGGAACTCAAACCCATCACTGCAAAACTGTAACCTAAGTTTTAAGCTGGAAGGAATTCCAGGGAATCATAGATACACCTTAACTTTGAAGACTAAAAGTTGCAGGCCAGCCCAGAGACAGTCTTTAAAAAAAAAACAAACTAAAAGGGCTAGGAGAGAGGTAGTAGGGATCAAGCACTTGCCTACCAGCCCTGAAAGGCCCTAGATTCCATGTCAAGTACAGAAGAGGAAAAAGAAAGAGGTGGGAAAAGGGAGGAGAGAAAGGACAGGATGGGAACAGCCAGTGTGGAGACTTCTACTGGCCACAGAACCCAGAGACATTAGTGGAATGAAATGTGCAGGGAAGGAAGAGGGTGTGCACAGAAGCTTGGCCAGCAGGTGCCCAACTACAGAGTCCAAGTGAAAAAAATGAACTATAACAGAAAGAGTACACAGCTCTGTTCTCAGGGGAGAAGCAAAGTGAGCTACTCCGTGAGCTGTTCCTCATGCAGTGAGTGCCTGGGCAACTTAGAAATTTAGTGAGCTCCTGTCTCAAAAAAAAACAGAGGCTGGACTCAAATTTGTAATCGTCCTACCTCAGCCTCCCAAGGTGCTCAGATTAGTCCAGCACCTGTATAGCCACCTGCTTTTCGTGGATGTTAAAATCACTGATTGTGGATGGTGCAGTGTCACATACCTGTAATCCCAGGGGCGCAGGAGGCTGTGGTAGCAGGATCCCAAGTTTGAGCCCAGCCAATTTAGTGAGATCTTATGTCAAAATAAAAGAAATAAATTTAAATCTGGGGATGTGGCTCAATGTGAAAACCCCAAGTTCAATCCCTAGAACCAGAAAAAAAAAAATGCCACTTGTCTTCGAGGCAATACAGTTAAACAAAGTGTTATTTATTAGTCTCACTCCAGCTTAGTGGGTGACATCTTTGATCAAGGCTGCCCCACGAGAAGAAACTGTTGTCCACCAAAATTTACCTCTTTCTCTTTCCCTCTCTGTTCTGCATATTAACTGCAAGCCTAGGTAGTTCCAAAAAAATAAACCTTTGCCTCAGTAACTTTTGTTACAGGACCTCGAACATTTGGTGATCGTCAGAGGACAGCAGTATGTGTGTCAGAAAAGCAAACCACTACAAAACTGATGACAATCCCGGACTCTCTTTCACCAGTCTAACATCACTAAAACGATACTTCTCCAAAGTCCCTTTGCAAACTCTGCACCTGTGACCCCCAAGCAGCACAGGATTTTCAAGACCAGTGTTCCCATTTGACAAGACCAATGTCCCCACTCTGCCAGTTTGCCAACTTGTTGCCAATAAAGTTCTCCCCCCTCCACTCTGTCCCTGGAGTTACTGGCTTCATTTAGCAGCAGCAGAACCAGACCTCGGTTATACCCAGGCAAAAATATATCGATGTATTTGTCAAGGTCAGAGTCTACTCTGTCTGCAGTTATGGCACAGAGTTGGTACTGTTGGTTTTGTGCACATGTACGTGATGGTGAAAAATACGTCAAGATATCACCAAGAATTCCACCAGGCATTCTACCTTTCAAAATTTAAACAGTAACAAGCTGATCATCAACATATTAAAAATAAAAAAGCTATCTTTATTGTCCAGGACAAATAAAACAAAGACAGATGAAAGACAGTCCACAACACCTGCTGAACATGAGAATCACAGAAATGCAGAATCTCAGGCCCGCTTAAGGCAGGGTTCGTTCGCATTTGAACAGCTCTGCATGACTCCCACACAGCCTGGGTCTGGGAAGCACAGATCTAGAAACAGGCATGCAGAAAAGGGTCAGCAAGTGCCATCGCGATGTCTCTTTAAGAGAGACCAAGGGAGATTTTAGCTGGCTCTAAATGATTTTCCGAGTCAACTACCCTGTGAAAGCAGAGAGGCACACTGCAAGAGATGACCAGGTATAAATGCCCTGGTCTGCCACAGGCAACCCGAGCAACCTGAGTGTACTGAAGAGTAGACACTGACACTTTCTTCACAAAAATGGCCGACATTATTTATGAACCATGACTACAATCAGTTGTTTTTGGGTTTTTCTTTTATTTCTTAAGATAGAATCTCACTATGTAGCCCAGACTGGCCTCAAACTCGCAATTCTCTTGCCTCAGCCTGGAAAGTATTGAAATTACAGGTATCTATCACTATGCCCAGCTAAGGAGCCTTAAAATAGGCAAATTTTAAGGTTTTTCAACTAAAACAATAGGCTTTGGTTTTAAAAGAAAAATGCCTCAGAGAAGGAAAAGGAAGTAATCTCAAAGAGATTTTTTGCGGGGGACAGGAGGCAATACTGAGTACTGGAAAGTGAACCCAGGCCTTTACACTGAGCTATATCACCAGTGCCCTTTCTCCTTTGATTTTGGACAGGGTCTCACTAAATTGCTCAGGATCGGCTCCAACTTGGAGGGCTGCGATTGTAGTTATATACCATGATGTCTGACCTCAAGAGGTTATGTTTAAGGGGTTATTTCAGACACAGAATTAGATATTCATGGCAAACTATGGTTGGTAATTTCAGCATACTAATGTCTTTAATAGATTTTTATTCAAATCTGAAATTCATTTTCTCTGCTTAGATCAGTACATGGGTTAAACTGTAGAACCTTGGTTTCATTCATATAAATTCAATGGCACAATTCAGTTATCTTTTTCTCTTTTTTTTGCAGCAGAACAACAGAAAAAAACCCTCTATTTCAAACGCAGTTTACCAAATGAATTCAGGTGTACCAGTTTTTTCACATCAGCTATAAATAATTGCCTCCCTCCAAAGAGCCTATTTCTGCAAATAAAAATGTCTTTTCTTCTGATTAAACTTCTTCATCACCTGAGAACTTTTCTCCTGCACATTTGTAGTTGGAAAATCTGCCATTAGAAGCCTGCTTTGTAAAAATGAGCTCTTTTCAACAGCTGTAGGAAAGGAGTCCTATAGCTAATTATTTGGGGAAGAAAAAGAGCAACTTCTAAAGGAAATGCACTTGAAAAATACTTGGGCCCAAGTATTTTATCATAATGTATCTTTCACAATCAAAGGCAGCATGCTCAGGAATTTATAAAAATGCTTAAAAACATGAAGAGAGGATAACAGAAGTGGCCAAAAAGCATTGTGAAAGCCCTGAGAAACATCCTGAGCAACATTTTTACAAAGCAGACTTCTAATGGCAGATTTTCCAACTACAAATGTGCAGGAGAAAAGCTCTCAGGTGATGAAGAAGTTTAATCAGAACTAATTCAGGCTCATCAGAGTGGCAGCCAGCGCTCCCTCTAACCCTTCTCTCCTCAGTGGTTCTATGAAGACACCAGGCAATCTCCCCAAACTGCAACAAGCAGCCAAGTTGGGAGTGAAAGCTCCACCCCCCTCAGGCACCCTTCCCCGACAGAGGACAAATTGGCAGGGGTGGCGGTGTCACATCAACATGTGCAGATGTCCAGGGAGTCCTTGTTCCCACCGAGGGCACTTCAAAGAATTTAACTACTGACTCTCACATTCAATCCCACGAACACCACTAACTGAAGAGAAAGCAGGGCGGGCATGCTTTCACTGTGGAACAAATTGGAAATTAACAAAAGCAAGATGTTTACTGCTTTCAAAGTGTCTTCATTTATCTCCCATTCTTAGATAGTAGTTTTAAAGTCTCAGGTCTATGACAAGCTCAATAATAATACGCTTTATAACAACATCCTTCACATAAACACAGAACAGCACTAATAATGTAAAAATAGAAAACAGGGCTATGGCGTGCATCCTTTGAGCTGCTGGAGAGAACACTTATTATAAGGAACTGAAAAAAGAAAACAAAATTTCATAAGACACAGCTGTAAAAATGTTGCTAGCTTTATTCATCATTAAAAAAAATTTTTTTTGCAAGAAAAAAACTTGTGAACTGCATTTAAAATTAATGCCCAAAGAATTCCAAGCATGCAGCATTCTATGGACTACTATTCTTCTCACTGGATTTTTAAACAATGCTGAGACACAGCTATTTGAAATACTTTGGGCCCATCATTTAACACTGTTCAAAATGTCAAGAGCCATATTGCGCCCCAGTGGCCTCTCTACAGCAAATAACACATCTTTTGAAGTTAAAATACTCCTAAATGATGCCAAGGGAGAACCCTTAGTGCAGTCAAATTTACCTACTTCCCAAGAAGTCAATAAAGAAAAAAGCGTTTTTATTATCAAAATGTCTGAATTTTTCACAGCTTCAAACCTCAATCATTTTTCATTGTTTCATGGCAACCTTCTCATAAGTTGCCTCCTAATTAA
Organism: Petromus typicus; assembly: GCA_004026965.1. Taxonomy (NCBI): domain Eukaryota; kingdom Metazoa; phylum Chordata; class Mammalia; order Rodentia; family Petromuridae; genus Petromus; species Petromus typicus. The sequence goes on along the minus strand of PVIR01017729.1, from coordinate 14,151 downwards.
ATAAACCAACACTCATACACCTATGGCAATGTCATTCTTTTAGCTTTATGTTTCTGAGGAATAATTACGAATTTACTATGATGAATTCCATAGAGATGAAGGTTTATCATCAAAAACAAAGGGAGTTGACAGAAATGTTTTATTTGGCATAAAAAGCTAGCACGGCACTGAGATTCCAAGGGCACTAATGTATGTTTCACTTGATAAATCACGTCATTTAAGCCAGTCACCTTTACTGTAACTACACTCTGGGTCACGCTTCATATCCTGTCTCTCTCTGATATCACAAAATGCCCCGGTAAAGAAATCAAGAGACAAAAGCTTACATCAAATTATCATAAGCAAATAACATCCCCTCACAAAAGACACAAAGGTAATGAATACGGAAGCCCTGTCCCCAAGCAGGGCAGCACATGCATAACCTTCAAGAAGTAAATAAACACACCATTCAATCTAATTCCACAATAAAATGGAATCCAAATTCAGAGTTAAGAACGTTTAGTTGTCTCCTTTCCATATTAATTTTCTAAACATGAACAAATGAAAATCTCTGTCTCCATCTCATTTTGAAGATAATAACTGCTTCTTGTTCAGATTAACTGCATTTACGAAATGGCTTCAACTAAAACATCTATTCCAAAACATGACAGTAACTCAACATTGCATGAAGAAAAGGATAATTTGGGTGCTCTGGTCCTCTTTAAAATTGTCCTGTGTATCTACGTTTACTCAATTGCTTCACATTTAGCTGTACAGAAAAACAATCATAGTTGTAAACCCAAAAAAGTAATCCCCAAAGGTTTCTCAAAGATGGAAATGAACATTTACACCTTTTATTCTAGGAATTTTTAATACCAGAGACAGTGACAGATGTGATGGAAAAGCTAAACTGTCAAAGGAACAAGCAAGTTAAGAGTGATAGACAGAAATAGGAAAGCACTGCATCTTGTTAGAAGAAACTTCCTAGAAAGTACAGTTCAAAATCTGTGAGGCAAGAGTCCTCCATCTCTATGACCAGCTGAGGTGGACCCAGAGAGCACACACAGATTTCAGCCACTGCAAACATGCCAGAAAACAAGTCACCTGAACAATCAGGAAGAAAACCTTTAGGTATCTGCAAAGCTTCAGAGTCTATATATGCATACATACATATATATATATATATATATATATATATACACATATATACATATGTGTATATATATGTATATATATACACACACACACATATATACACACACATATATATGTATATATATGTGTGTATATATGTGTATATATATACATATATGTGTATATATGTGTATATATATACATATATGTATATATATATGTGTGTGTGTGTGTGTGTGTGTGTGTGTGTGTGTGTGTGTGTATAATGTAGTGCTGATTAGAGCTAGTCCAAAAATCTAGACATTTATCCTCATCACAGTTGCCGTGTTGTGGGAGAGAAGTTTGAACAGAGGCTCATTTTAATTTTAAAGTATGAGTATACATGAAAATAAGTGTGAATATGTGATTAAAAAGTTCACAAAAACATGGGTAAATTTGCGTGGAATTCTATAGACCAAAGGGCAACTATCAGCAATCTCACACACCCCGCCTAAGACTCTCACATCAAACACTCTACCTGCAAAAGCACAGATAGGACAAGGGTGTGTTAAGGGATGCTGCACAACAGGGCTGAGCAACTGCTGTCGTTGTGTTATGCACCATGGATATAAGCAGCCCATGTCTAGTAATAGTCACAATTAGTAACATAGTCAGTGTAGCATTAATGCCTCAAAGCGCATACACATCAAACCTTCAAAGAAACCACCCAACACCATGTATAATTACACTGGACCCACCCAAAGTGACACTTTCTTCAATCCGTGAAAAGCAGAAGGTCAGCAATCATGAGGTTGCTCCTCATGATGGGTCCCTCCATTTTTGGTAACTAAGCTCCTAACTGAGGACAGCTATTCATGAGCATAGGTCTCTAAATTCAATCACTCACTGGTCCTTCCTTTAAGACTGCCACACTTGTCACTTTGGTGAAGCAATTAAAATAAGTATACAAAGTTGATAGGACACTTTGCTGTCAAGAGGAAACCAGTGACTTTAAAAGATGAAGGATAGTCTGTGAAAAAGCACTTTGGGGGAGAATAATAAATGTATAAGAATGTAGGTTTGTTGGGCAGAGATGCTGTAGAGCACCGCATGGATAAACTTTGTCCTTTCCTAATATTAGGAAGATGCCCGTTTTAAAGATAAATACACCCTTAGCCTACGATAAACAGCTGCACCATGTCAGGCATTGTTACAAAATGTTTTTAAAGTAAAGACAAACTATGCTGCCTACTCACACTGGATTCCAAAAGGCTATAAAGAGCATTCCAGGTAACCGTAGGGGAAAAATCAACTACAGATGAATCACCAATGTAAATTAATAAGCATGTGTGAATGTGTGTGTGTGTGTGTGTGTGTGTGGTGTATCTATGTATTTATGTATGTGTGTGTGTATGAAAAGAACCAAGAGACAGATGGCCGGCAAGCGATTTTCCCTTTGGCATTTCTACATGTCTATGCGGTCCTGTATTTGGGTCATCTGCTCCAACAAACACCATGTGACAGGATCCAAGGGGGTGAAGCAAAGCAGTCCATACTCACTTCACTCTGCAATTTTAATTTTTCAGGAAGAGATACAATGGTCAAAAGAGCCAAAGGAATCATCTGCAAAGAGATTTGCTTAAACAACTAGCACACTGGAGGATGGAGCACATAGCAAATAGTTTATAAATTGTTCCCAACTCCTTTTTTCATTGTATTATAAAATGGAAAGGAAGATAAATGGTAAAAATAACACTCCTATAGCTCTGGCTTCCTCTGATAGACTTGATAAGACAAGCTTTGATACAAGGCTATGCCTACATTTTATCTTAGCAACTCTCTCTATCTGTGTGTGTGTGTGTGTGTGTGTGTGTGTGTGTGTGTGTGTGTGTGTGTGAAATACCAGGCATGCCATCATATCCTGGAATTTTAAGATATCAGTTCCAGATTAGTCCAAGGTCAATATCTTAGAGAGAAGCTTTTGGACAGAAATTAGCAGAGTGACTGATGATCATCTCACCAAGGATTTTCATGGTATCATGTCCAAAACCCAAACTAATAACAGTATTAAATGACTAAGTAGAAGTAGTTCGGTATTTTTGAAGGGAGGAAAAAAAGTTGATTCTTAAAAAGTTATTAATATGCCTTAAGTTTTCAATTCCTTCTTTAAAATAAAGTCAGTTAAAATGATTATGGAGAAAATCAACTAGTATATAAAAATTAAGATTCATTTTCACATCTAAATGAAAAACTAAACTACAAATGTGCTATTATGAGTTTTAGGTGTTTTATTCTTTTGTAGTGGAGACTGAACCCAGGACTTTCACACCAAGCGACTCACCATTCCTATTTATTCTTTTTATCATTTTAAATTGCTCAGGCTGGGCTAGAACATGCAATCTTCCTCCCTCAGCCTCCCTGCATGTTGGGATCACAGTCATGCTCCAGGTACTTTTCCAGCAGAGTGGAAATTTCTGCTGTAAAATCCTCTCTCCAAACTTCACACAATTTCTGTGCAACAGAATAGCTAAGACGCCTATAAGTAACATTAATGAGCAGGGCTGGGTTAACTAAAGCCAAAATGCATAATAAGGAAAACATATCTTCAAATATATTCTATAAATACATTTTTAATGAATTATTTTATTCACACAAGAATTAAAAATATGCATAAATTACTTTATTTGTGTGTACATCATAAAAAGACATGTCCTTAATCAACAAAATATTATGAGCAAAATGAAATCAGACTTCAAAACACTTATGATTTACCTTTATTCTCTCTGAAGTAAAATGACTCTTGTTAGTGTTATCTCCATGAGAAATGTACAGCAAGATTATTAAAAAAACAAGAAAGGAAAAATGAAGCCATATCTTTCTCAACAAACACATAAGAAAACAGAGAACTTGAGTCAGCAAGTTGTACCCCTCCCCCTCGCCCCGATCTAAACACCAACTTTCTCTAGAAAATAAGACTCCTTCAAGGAGTCACAAACAGCATGACATAAAATTTGGCAAAGATTGTGTATTGAAAGTTCCAATGTTCCTCTAACCACAACTTCGGATTCAATAGTCATTACACTATAATAAAGGCCAGGGAAGGGGGAATAAGTACACTTTATCATCTGATATTGTGGATTCTATGCTTCACTATTTGTTTCCACACATCTTACACATCTTAAGTTCAGCACACAAACACTTGTTAAATATTACATTTTACGAAAGGGAAATTGATTTTGCTTTAAGAAAGTTTCATGTTACCACTTAATTTCAACCAAGCTACATCAAACATTGAAAGTAATTATATACAGTTTATAAAGTCAATTTGATCACTATATTTAAAAGCAATGATAACTTGGAGAAGTACCACAGCAATAATGTGAAAGCCAAACCATTCCAGGCTTTCCTCATGTCAATGCCAGACTCTACAGGCTCTAACATAGTCTGTTTCAGCTAGGCAAGTCAGGCCCCCAAGCCTTCTCTCTCCTTCAGCCTGAATCTCTTTGCTTACAGCCTTGGCCTTTTCCTTCAGCACTGAATTTCTCAAAAATGTCCTGGGGGGCAGCAAAATCCACAAATGCAATTTAAGCAAACTTTTAAATGTGAATCTTTCCAGTCTGAAATGGAGCTGGGCGGATAAACAATTATCAGCATCCAGCACAAGTTCCCCAGCTCTCTTTCCTATTCACAAACCAGTTAAGTCCCAGTACTTGGAGAGAAAATATGTGAGTCACAATTTACAAAGCACCTTGGTAATGAATCATTTTAACACACTGTGTGTAAAGACAGATGAGTTGAGTACTCCATTAACATAGATGTCATAATTCCTACCATATATAAAAGTGAAGTCACTACTCAAAGATTTCACATCTTTAAGAGCATGTGTTTGCATAGGCAGTTCTGCTAAAAAAGATATCCACTTTTTAAATTGCAGTGCAGTATGATTCCTATTTTTGTCCTCAATATTGTATCAGCAATAAGGTCTATATATCATATGCTATCAGCATCAGACATGGGAACATTACTACATTAAAGTCATCTCTGTAATTGGAAAATAGAAGTCAGGGATTTCAACCCTCAACTTGACCTACAGCATGTGAAGAACTTGTACCGACTGGGAACCATCACAGCACAACTCATTTATCATCACACGCTCAGCCTTCCCGAAGTTACAAAGTGTTCACATTTCTGCTACACGACTCAAGAGCACAGAGTTAGCATCAGAACTGCAGAAAAATGTACATACAATTTCATTTAAACTTATTTTTCATGCAATACTTTCTCCCGACATGACCTCCATAGGAACTGGACAACAATTTAGAATAGTGTACAACAGGAAGGCTTGGTTTATCACAGTCTTCTGGAATCATGACAGTATGGTTTTATTTTTTTTTAATTAGCTTTATATTCTTGGTCTAAATGCTTCTCCAACTGCCCCCAACACAGCCAGTGACTGTTCTCTCTCTCCTGTGACTGATTCTCTCTCTCTCTCTCTCTCTCTCTCTCTCTCTTCCTCTCCCTGCTGTCTGCAAAGCCCACCCATCCACCCATCTTTGGAAACAAAGGTTTGTCCCATGGAGGTCCTAGAAACAGCAACCTTTTAAACGTGAATCTTGCAGATAAATTCACAGGCCGGTCCCCGCCCCCAGCCACACCATCACACAGAGTTAGAAGATAGCAGCTCAGCTCACCTCGCTCTTATAGCAATTCTCAGACCATGCAGTGTGACTGGTAAAATCAGTACACAGGTGGAAAGTTGAGGGAAAGTTTACACCGGCCAGTGCCTTCCTCTTAACTAAGTTCTGACAGACACAACCTGCAATGCACTCAGAAGGGTTTGCGGGCTATTTTTGTACCTACTATCAGGTGTTCTCCTAACAGACATGTGGTTGTGAATCAAGATTGCTGTTTTAAGGCTTGGGTCCAAGAACACACGTTAGCAGGAAGGGGCACACACCAGAATACAGGATATGGCTAATTAGCACCATAAGGGTCAGCCGCTCCTCCCCCCACTATCAACCACTTTGCTTAAGTTCACTCACTGCCTCGCCCTAACCCCGGGGACCCATTCACTTCCCATAGCCCAGAGAGGCTGCTGAAAAGCCGTCAGAGTAAATCTGTGCTCACTTTTTGGATGGTTTAATTTCAATGGAGCATGAAACACCCCAGGACGGTTAATAAGTTTAGCCAGGCGTGCTGTTCTCCTTAATATATTTTAATTATGCATCTGTTTTAATTGTAATCAGATTAAGTCACCGGAAAAGCACAAATTGGAATTTTCCCTAATGTCTATTGGAGCTTTTCATCAGTTTCTAAACACTAACAACGTTTAAGAAATAGGTAGAGATACCAGCACAACTGTGACATTTTCCAGGAATCGATGCAGTTTCTCTGACAACAGAGTTCGAGCCTCATTAGCCACCCGAAGTACCCCAAATGCAAGAGACAACTTTGGTCTCTAGGGACGTCTAACTTCCCAATTAGCCCAAGCGAGTCTGTAATCTCTAATGCAAAACTTCCAAACCGAAATGAAAGTCGAGACTCATAAAGTGCTGCCCCTTCGATCGGTGAGGGAGGTGGCTGGGGGCGGGGACGGGCCGGTGAATTTACAAGCAGCGGCGTTGCCAAGGCTCAAGGTAAAGTACTTCACACGTCAAGAAAAGACGGAGCACAGAGCCGTCCCTCTCTTCACTATTTTGGCAACTGTCAAAACTTGCGTTTTAACTTGGGGAAATAAAAGTGTCCAATCATTAAAAGGAAACAGCACAGGGAAGATCTACCGGGGGGCGGGAAGCGGCTTCCTTCCACCCTAGACGGAAAACCGCTTAATGTGCTTTTGTAGCACTAGGAATACCTAAGACAGTTTGTTGTTTAAGAAAACTACGTTCACTAAACAGCGCTGCCAAATTGCTCGGATTTCCGCTAAGAAACTTAATCGCACCCCAACAGGCAAGAAGCCGGAGACAGAATCTGCAGCGAAGTCGGCGCAGAAACTCCCGGGCCCGCCTCGCGCTCGCGTCCCGGCGGCCGCCGAGGTGCGCGCGTCGCCGCCGCGGAGCCTCAGGTGCGGGGCGGGGCGGCGCACCCGGCAGTCCGGGGCTCGGCGGGAAGCTGACCGCGGGCGCCCCGCGAGCCGGGGAGCCCTTACCTGTCATCGTAGCAGAAGTCGGCGCTCAGGGTGTTGAGATACAAGGCGAGCCCCAGCGCGCTGCTCACCAACTCTGCGATCATGTCTCCACCGCCGTCCCTCCGGCGCGGCTCCCGGCGCGAGGGCAGCAGCGGCAACAGAGAACAGAAGCATCAATCCCCACCGTCCGCCGCCTGCTCCGCCCGGCTCACTTTGCCCTCGCTTCCCCACCCGCCCGCCGCGCCCTCCCTCGGGTCCTTCCCATCGGCCGCTCCTCGCCTCCTCCCTCCTGCGCCCGTCTCGGGCTCCGCGTCCTCCGGGTGCCGGCTACGCCGCGCTCCCCATGCCGCGAGCGGCGAGCGGCTCCCGGGCTCCGCGCCCCTGGCGCCGCGCTGGTCCTCGCGCCTGGGCCCCCACCCTAACCCATGGCCGTGCGGGGCGCCCTGGAGAGGAGCGGGGCTCGGGGGAGCGCGAGCGTGCGGGACGGGGGCCGAGGGGCCGGAGCAAGCCGGGTTCCGGGACCTGCTGGACCCGGGAGCGAGCAAGGGCGGGCGGGCGGGGAAACGAAGCGAGCGCCCGCCCTGCAGCGCCCGGGCGCAGCGCCCCGGACCGCTCGCACTGACTCCGCCGCTCGGCGGCCGCGGCACATTCACTCTCTATTGGCTCCCGCCCGGTCCCGGCCCCTTCTCCCGCGAACTGAGGAGCGGCGGCCGGGGACTCCCGGAGCTCCCGCGTGGGGCTCTCGGCGAGGCCGCCCGCGCCTGCGTGGCCAACCCTCCATCGCGCCTCCGCCCGGCCCCTTTCCCCACCCAGCACCGCCCTGGCCCCGCCCACCGGCCGCCGGAGCCCCGCCCCGCGGAGGCCCAGCCCCACCTCCCTCCAATTTCTTTTGCCTCGGATTCTTCCCTGGAAAGCCCCGGGGACGCGGACGCGCGGCTGGACGCCAGCCCGGAGGAGCAGCCTGCGCACTCCGGGAGGGCCTGGAGGAAACGGAGACCGGGGAGGCGGCTGCTAGCTCCGCGGCTGCCTGGAGGAGCCTGGCGCGGGCTGGACCTCGACCCCGGGTTGTGTGTGCCAGGCGCTGCCAGGCGTGCGTCTGATCAGCTGGGGAGACTTCTGGGGACCTGGAGCGGAGGGCGGGTGTGGCGAGCGCTGCGCCCTGATCCGCAAACAAAACTGCGACGTCTCACTCGAGCGGGCGGTGCGTGAGCCAGATGGAGAGAAAAGCCGTGAGGGAGTACTTGGGGGCGTCTCTGGAGGGAGATGGCTGCTCATAACCTGCCCCGCCAGCCACCCTAGCGTCAGGGAAAGACTCGGTGTTTCCGCAGAAGGGTTAAAAGGAACAGAGCCAAAAGGAAGGAAGGAACACGTGCTCGCGCACACACACACACACACACACACAACACACACAGAGTCACGCCCGCAGCGACGGCGGTGGCGCGCCTCTCCTCGCGCGGTCTCGGGACTCGGCGCAGACCGGCGCGGCGCTATCCTTGTGGCAGTAAATGGAAAGTTAATGCCCTCTCCTTTCCTCCCGGATGCTGGATGGATGGAAGGCATCCAACCTGATGAAATATGGGCTAGAAGAATGGCCGGGGGAGATCGAGCTCTGGGTACTGAAGTGGAGACGGGAGAGGCCGGCGGTCTGCGCGCCACACCTCCTGGCTTGTCCCCGGGGCTGGGCCATTGGCGCGTCGGACCGCGATGAACACTACTGCAGCGCCCCCTGCTGCCTGGCGAGGACAGGGCGCGGGAAACAAGTCTGCGACGGACTTTCCCCACTATTGGGGCTGCCTGGAGAAGGTGCCACGGGCGATTGAGCTCCTCCTGTGCCTAACAATGACCTGGAAAGTTTGGGAGCCTGCGAAACAAAGCAGACTCTCTTCCTGACTTTACAAAGAAACCTGCGAAGTCTGAACAGACACAGATGAAGTGATTTTTACTATTCACAAAAGGCAAATTGTGTGTCCAGGGTAACGCAGAGATATGCATTGAAAGGGATTATATCGTTAGAGGTAGTGATTGATTCTGCTCATTGTTTAAAAGTTTTTAAAATCGTGTCAGTTGGTCCCTGGAGTTGTGCTCTCCGTCTGCTAGACCTATAGAAGTACCGTAGCATGATCAGAAGTCAACTCATGCAAAGCACCTAGGAAACTAAGCGCAATGGCAGTGTTATCCGTCATTACAGTCTTCGACTTCCTGTTCCCTGCTAACTAACCCTGAGCACTCATATCCGGAACACACCGCACTCCATCTACACTCTTCCAGGCCTAGTCCAAGCTCCTCTTCTCTCCTACAAGTAAGTCTCTCCCACGTGTCACAGCCTTCGAAGTGATCTCTTCCTGCCCTGCAATCCCTCTCACCTTCGCCCTAGTCTTAACTTCCGACATGAGACTTTGAAAACTATCAGCCCTCTCCACGTAAAGTGTTCAGAGACTGTCCATTGTACAAGGGATGAAGCACCAGTTCTAACCAGCTCATTCCCTCCTGACCACCTCTTCCCTTCACGCCAAGTGCACAAGGCGTGCATGTCTCAGCAACTCTCCTCTCTTCCTTCTGCATGGAAGGCTTGCTTCCCACTAGTCTTGGCTTCAATGTCACTGCCTCAAACAGTCTTCCTAGCCCACCCTGTAAAGAAGTGTGACGTGTACACACCCATCCATCTGTATTCCAACAGTCTATGTTCATTTCTCCACGGTGTACATTAGAATGTAAAATGACATCTCGAATGGAAAGCTCTCTGAAGGTGAGGATTTAAACAGTCTTGTTTTCCTGCTAATACATCTGGGCGTATAGGAAGAACTTTCTTAAAAAGCTGACAAGGGATTTAGCTCAGTGATTCCGGCGCCTACCTTGCAAGTGCAAGGGCTCTGGTTTGATCGCCAGTAACCACATACAACAACGTCGGGTGTGGAGACACGCCTGTGACCCAGCACTTGGGAGGCAGAACCAAAGATTGCTGTGAGTTCAAGGCTGAGCTTAGGGCCAGCCTGAGCTATAAAAGCGAGACCCTGTCTTAAAAAAAAGCTAACAAATGAGCAAATAATGTATTTAGTAGAAATTATACACTGAAAATCTCCAAATAGTCATCATGAGAGAAAAACTGCTTATCACCAGCGTTTAAGATGGTGAAGAACAGACAAAGGGAAGAGAGGAAGTAGGTTAGAAATTCTTAAGAGTGTGTCAGCTCAGAAATACCAGGATGGGAAGTCGCGCATGGACAACTCTCTTCAATAATTAAGAAGATTCGGGGGCGTAAAAATGCTAAAGAGCTTTGGGTTCAATGCACTAAAAGCATTTTCTAGAGCCGTCTCAAAGCTCTAGTAGTTTTAAATATTTATTTCTTCCTTCTTCGATCTTCTTCCTTCTCTCCATACCCTCCAAAATTGAAAACTTAGAGGACTGTGAATATGACATAAAGCGGTATATCTTGCCATCCCTAAGTAAAGGGAAAGCTGGAAACTCAGCTATGCTTGAGAGATCCACTTGCTTTTAACAAATTTTCTTTTATAATTTAACGTGGGCCTCGATATCCTTCCAGTGAATTAAGCCACAACCCACAGCGGAGAAGCAGCCAATTCTTGCATTTCCTACCTTCCTCGAACAACTGTGGAGGGAAAATCGGATTAAAGATGTCATCGCTATCCTTGGAGATCATTTAAAATCTGAGGACACAGCTTTTTAGTTTATTAAGGTGTACTTACCGATGTGAGGTCGCTGCTTCAGTTCTGAATTTATGTGTGTCCTATTTAAAGCTCCCGTTGCCTTCCACACATGAAGGAAATTAGGCTGGTTGGCTGGAGTTTTCTACCGTAGACACAAGGTTGGCCAAAAAAGTGCTAAGCCCTTATTTTCTCAAGTAGGTTCCACACATCTGCTACCTCACCACTTCCTCAATGAATTCCTTTTTATAGTTGCCCAGACCTATGCCGCATTTGTTCTGCATTCCCACTCCTTTGTTGTATAATTCATACCTTTGCAGTGCCAGTCCCTCAGGGTAAAGATTTCCTTATTTGCCTAAGACATTTTTAGTTTATTGTGCAATACCATCTTCCCTTTGGGCATTGCATAAATATTAACTTTTAAAAATCCACATCTGGTGTTGGTCGTCATTTCTATTTGTCCTAATATAACTTCTCTTTGAACAATTCATTTGGAAAGTGAGCCAAGGGTGAAATGTGGCACATAAATTCTCTTGTGCTGCACTGAATGCTTTTTAAAATGCCCACAGATTTGGCTATTTATGAACAGAAGATTTGCACCTCTTCCTTACTCTCTTAATTCTAAAATTGTAGCAGGCCAAGGTAATTACAGTCTCCCGTATGTTTTCCGAAGAGGCATCCAGGAATCTCCTGCTAAAATCTTAACAGACTGACTAGGTAGCAGAAAAACCCTCGCCTAGCAGGTGGCACTGCTAGTTTAGGGAGGTCAGAGCAGAGCTCTCTGCTGTGGGATCCATAAGCTCTGGGCTTTGCTCAGGAAATAACCCTGCAGGAGAAAAACAGCAGAACATGGATGAAATGTGGGTCAGGGAGCCGAGAGCAGCACATGGGCTGTTTGGGTAACTAATGACAGCAAGGACACTGGCTGCACATATTCCATTTAGATTTTTCCCAGCGCACCATAAAGCACTGCCCTGCGGACACTATAGAGGATCATATTGCTTTATCTCAAGGCTTGTGATCCATTAGGAATACAATCAGGACAGCACAGCCACAGAGACAGATCCTGTCACCTCTGTGACAAAGCTGGAGCTGTTAAAAGCCAGCTGCTCCCAAAATAATGATCAGTTTAAGAATCTCAGTTTCCAATCCAGAGGCTGTGGGGGTGGGGATAGAGGAGGAGGAGGAGGAGGGGGAGGAGGGGGAGAAGGAGTGTAGAAACAACATGGTAAGATCCAAATAAGGATAACTGTAGATGTGGAGGCTAATGATAGGTCAGAAACTCAATCAAGGAAAGCAAAAACCTCTTCCCTCGTGAAATCTCTCAGTGTATCCAAATGCACTGGCATAAACAATGATCAAAAATATTCTAACAGCTTGAAAATTTGCATGGTCTCTTGGATAACAGTTTTGATAAGCCTTAAATTCTGTAAAATACAAATGAGAAGAGGGAAATTTGTTTTGATGTCAATGTGACTTTAAAATGACCAGTGAGTCAAATAACCACACATTTTGCATGTAATTCATAAATTTTGCTTGATTTCTGCTCAACACACAGCATTCAAGCCAGCACTTTCCAATAGAACTTCCTGCAAGGGATGTTTTACACCTACGATGTCCAGTATAGCAGCCATTACCTACATGTGACTATGGAGCAGTTGAAATTTAATCAGTATTAATTAACAGAGTGCCATGTGATTAGTGGCTGCTCTGTTAGCTAGCAAAGCAGAAGCTACAGGGTTCCTGTGTTGACTGTTGCAACATCCTAATCCAGGTCAAAACTTTAGTCCTGAGTTAGATTCTCTGACCTACTCTGTTCTGCGCTTTTCTTTATGTATAAAATTCCTGCCAGCTACTCTGGACTTCAAGTATAAGGCATGGCACTGACCACCTTGCATGTATCATGTCCCTTAATGCTGGGGAGATGATTGCCACACTAACCTTACTTTACAGATCAGGAGATAGAGGCAAAGGGCACACTTCAATTGTAAGGATTCTTCAATTTAAAGGCCTTTGAGTGGCGTAACTCACATTTAAACTTCGGTCATTTGAATCCCGAGGTAGGCACTTCAGGTACAGTGCTGCTGTACATCCCCCCACCCAACAGGCCACGCCCCCCATCTGCTTTCGGGAAGGAATTTCTAGCTCTAGCCAGGGAGCTCTGAATATCACATTCTGCATCTTCTGCCTTCCCTCAGGTTGTTTAAGATAAAATGCTATAGAAGTCTTTTCTTTAAAAACAAACAAACAAACAATTTTTCCAGATTTTCTCCCAATCTGATACAGAAACTTGTAATTCTATGCTCTAATTTATAATTGAAACCATCCTCTACAAAATACACTCACAAATGATAATAATGAATGTATTTAAATTATGCATAGACATTTTCCTTGTACGATCCATACATCTATTAGAAAAAAAATACACCGGAATACATAACATTCCAACACAAATAATGAAATTCCAACACAATAACGAAAGTATTGGTGTAATTTACAAACTGGGAAGCCAAATATTGGTTATATAAGTTAATATTATGCTAATATACTCATTATAAATTTATACCTATGACATATTTGAGCATTAAAGTTATCCATGAATTTTACCTAAATGTTCAGGCCAACATATATCTTTCAAACATTTTCTAATCCAGCTTTCTTTCCACTTATAATTCCTGTGAAATCACTAGAATGTCTCTTTGCACACTGGTCTAGTAATTTAATAATAAATGACAGAAGGGCTCATATTTAAAACTTCTGCTGTAGGTTTAATAGAAGCATCAACTTAAAAAGATAAGGAGCTGAGTGAGGTGGCCCCTTCCTGTAATCCCGCTCTCTACAGAGTTAATGGAGAAGCAACTACAACTTCAAGGCCAGCCTAGACTACACAGCAAGCTCAAGGCTGGCCCAGACTACATAGTGAGACCCTGGCTCAAAATAATGAATCAAATAAAAAGAAAATTTAGGTATCTTATAATTTATAATACTGTTACAATATTTAGTGACTCAGTTAATTACATATTTGTGGATTACATGTACATATCTGCTATCCTATTTTTTTCTTTCCAAATAAATGCTAGCTTTCATCATGTTTCTGTCCTCTTACATGTATTCTTTCATTTTGGCATATTGTATTTTGCTCCTACAGAGCATTTAAAAATTAATCCATGAAGCAATGAAGTTATTTTCATGTGTGTTGTGAAAATATTGCCTCAGACATACAGATTAATGAAATAGGTTGTGTGCAATGATAAACTTGAAACTGAGACA
>PVIR01017728.1:0-34472 GCA_004026965.1 Petromus typicus | reverse complement strand
TCAAGTACAAGTGTCCATTTGTCCCGGGTAATCCTGCAATGCACCTGCTAAAGTCCAGTCCAGACTCAGGACTTGTCCCCCCTATTTAAAACTGGCCCTGGAGTGCGTGATTACACTCACCGTCCCTGAGTGGCATGGGTGGTACAGTGACTCAAACTCAAGATGCCTACCATGGGCCAAGGAAGCAGAGCCTGCCCTGCGTCAAGGGGGAAGGAAGCACTCCACGGCAATTTGCAGCTGCCTGTTCCGAAATATGCTCAGAAGTTCTCTACTGAGTAATCAGGAGTGTAATTGAACACAATGAGGTGTCAAAAGCTTTTTCAGAGCAATACATAGGATTAACCATTCAGGGAGCCCTTACAAAACTAGAGCCACACTACACTGGCGTGATAATGCTCAAAGTGTTTTTCTTTTCTGTTTTTGTTTTTAATTTTAAAATTTTAATTCTGTAGCTTTACTGAGGATTAAGTACAGAGCTTTCACAAAGGCTCCATCTACATCCTTTTTTTCTGAGACGGTATCTTTCCAAGTCACTAAGTGGCCCAGGGTGGGCTCCAGCTTGAGGTCCTTCCACCTCAGCCTCCCAGAGTGCTGTGATCACACATACAGCACTATGTCCTCCTCGTGTCTTGTTTTAGTAGAAGATTTATTTGACTTTTGTAAAACTCTTTATTAGTCCAGTACTTTACTGTGATTTATTTTTGGAGTCCACCCACTTTTAAGTTAGAAAAATAAAAGAGCAGTTTATGCTTTAAATGTTAACTCAATAAAGTTTTATTATGAAAAAAAACCCCAATGATTACATGTTAACATCATTTTTATATAAGATACTGCATAAGTATGATAAATATTTTCAGTTCGTATATCAAAGTGATATGGAACAGCAATGAAAGAGATATGAAACCATATAAACTAGATGCAGTAACTTAAGACATAGCAGGCCCAGCTTATTTATTATAAGAAAAATGTGCCCTTTCTGACTCACTGGTTTCTGGGTCAGGGCTGAGCGACAGCCTGTGAAGTATTGTGTGTTTTGCATAATGACCCAGAGTCATCTAATCAGTTTACATTCCCATTATATTCTCAGGTTAGAGAGTCAGAGAATTGTGTTATACAGTTTTTTTAAATATTTCAAGCTTGGATTTGAGGAATAAAAGTTATCATGGCTACTGTGTGTAATAAACAAAGTGATTTCTGGCTGGCTGGGTCTGGAATCTCTTACACACACTCCACTTCCTTAGGGACCCAGAGCACCCAGCCAGGGTGTCAGATTTGGCAGCAGTGGGCTGTACACCTGGCCCCGCAGGGTGGTGCTCAGGCCCGTAAGAGCACAGCTGTTTTCTTCCGTATCTCTCCGCAGCTGGTGGGGTTTCCCGAGGAAGTGCAGCTGGGGGCACAGTCCACAGCACTCTGCTTTGCTTTCTGGGTAATGTCTGAAAGGACTAGAACTTTGAAATATTTAGAAAGTTGCCAATGAAAGTTCCATGCTTTTTGTCCCAGATCTGGATATGTTTGATTTTAGGTCATTCTAGAGACAGGAAACTGATAATTACTCAGAAACAGAGAGAATTAAGTAAAATTATCTATAATATAGAAAGGATTTGAAGAATCTTCTTGATATATAGACACTAACAATCCTGCTGGGCCACAGTCCAGTTTTCTTGTTAAATTTTTACCATGGTTTGTGGTATTACATAACCTAGCGAGAACACAATTTCTCCTGCAGAAAATGGGTAGCAAGGTACACAGTTCTCCTTCAAGAGCAATGAAAACACATTTCTTGTGCAAAATGAAAGTGCTTTTTGAAAGCTCCGATTCTATTGTTCTTTATGCACATTAATAAGTTCCGTCCTGAACTAGAAATTCTACTGTTTTTTCTTGAAGTCACTTTACGTATCTTCATTATCTCCAATGCACTTTGTAGCAGCTGTAGAGTCCTGAACAGGGCGCAGGGCCCGCATAGACTCTCCAACCTGCCCACCACCCGGCCCTCCTTTTTTATTACTATCACATTCTTTTTTCCCTTGTTATTTAAATTTACACCTTATTTATTTTAAAAATTTTCTATTTCATAATATTTACTATATATACTAGAATTCATTTACAACTTTATTTTCTCATACCAGAGAAAAGATTCAATATTACACATCGGTTACCTATTTATTTTACTTATGAGGATGTCCTGAAGGTATAGCCATTTGAGTATGAATGACTCAATCCTATCATTTTTTTATGGCAGAATAATACTCCCTTCTATGAAAGAACCACATCTTCTTTGTCCAGTCTCCAGTTGATGGACACGTGGGTTGTTTCCAAGATTTAGCAATCACAAGCTGAGCTGCTATAAATATGGGTGCATGTACATCGCTGTGATATGAATCTTTTCATTCTTTTGTGTATCTCCCTAGCGGAGGAATGGCTGGGTCAAATTGGACCTCTAATCCTATTTTTTTGTTTTGTTTTTTTTTTGTTTTTTTTAGGTTTTTGGAGACAGGGTCTCGCTTTGTGGTTCAGGCTGGCCCTGAGCTCAGCCTCCAACTCACATCACAATCCTCCTGCCTCTGCCTCCCGAGTGCTGGGATTACTGGCTCCTGGGTGTGGGTCTCCACACCCAGTATTGTTATGTGGTTACCGGGGAATCGAACCCGGGTCCTTGCACTTGTGAGACAGGCGCCGGAACCACTGAGCTAACTCTCCGGCCCTCTAATCCTAGTTTTTCAAGGAATCTCCACACTGATTTTCACAGGGGTTGTACAAGTCTACACTCCCACCAAGAGTGGAGAAAGGTTCCTTTTTTCTCTGCAGCCTCGCCAACATTTGTTGGTGGCTCATTCCGAGATAGCAGCCATTCTTTTTTCCCTTTATTTCTCCTTTTTTAATATGGCAGTGGGGACTGAACCTAGAACATCTGCACTGTTCTAAGGAGTTTCTGGCCTTTTTCATTTGACTTTTTATTTTGAAATGAGTTCTCACTAAGTGGCTAAACTGTTTTCTGGGCTGGGGCTGCTATCCTCCTGCCTTCACATCTCAGAGGACTTGGCAAGTAATAGCAAATACTTACACTCCTTGTGTTACGAGTTCCATTTAAATACATGCTTGCTCAAAGAAAATGCTGGGAAAATGTAGGGGAAATCATAAACTGACTGTTTAGCAATGGCAGTAGGGATTGCTTTAACTATGATAATCTTACAACCACAATTTACATAACCAAGGAGTCATTAAAATGAACAAATAGACCCACTTTATGTTGTGAAAACGGCACAAAGATTGATCCTAAATCACTTAGGCTTGGAATTGCTTCTGATCGAGGTTCTATTAAAAATCCATTCATTTATTTGGTGGTGTTCTTGTTTGATATTCTCTCTAGACATCTGGTCCCTCAAAAGGCCATTTAGACTATCTATATTCTAAGGAACTTTTCACAGTCAGTTTGTTTAGTTGGTGTGCTGTGAGAGGCAGCACCAAGACTCTGCAGCCTCCCCACACCTATTTCCCCCACAGCTCTGCCCCATCGCCTCCAAAGCCACCTCCAGTCCCCACACATGTGAAAACTAGCTCACAGCACTGGTTTTTAAAGCTTCCTCTCTGAGGGGACACACTCACAGCTCAGTTCACTGGCCACAGAGGTCTTGTGCAATGCTTGGTGTTCCAAGGCCAAGAAAGTAGAGTCCCACTCCACACCCCGCCAAGGCACAGCAGCTATTTGGAACACAAATGCTAAGGCTCTGCTGGGTGAGGCGCTTGGTCCTGCTCGGCTTCACAGTTAGACCACACAGCTCGTGACACTCCTCACGTGTTAATGAGCCGAAGACATCCGGCCACGATGCAGCCCTAACTGGCTTAAAGCAGGAACAGGAAATGTTTTCAGGAGGAAGCTGACGGTGGACAGGACAGCTTCGCAGGCTGTGTGATGTTTCCAGCCACACTTCCCACTTCTCAGTTCTGCCAGAGTATCCAGAAAATGGCCCTGGCTGTTAAAGGAACGAATTCAGCTGTCTGTGCCTGTAGATGTACACTGTAGAGAGGGTAATTGTATACGGGACATGTTAACCTATATTTGATATTACGTGTTTACAATGATTTTGCTGACTGTTTGCTACTCCTACATTAGTAGATTGGTTCTTATCTGGTTAGAGTAGAAATCTCAACAGACTCTGGGGATGTACAGTTCAAACAGTTCTTGTTGAAAGATGTCTCTGGAGCGGATAAAACTGAAGTTTTACTCATGGCAAGTTCTGCTCTCATGTGGGGCAAACCGTATTTACTCTAATGGCTGCTGGATCTGTGACAAACATCTTGAGATACAGAGGTATAATTTGCAAAATCTTTCTCAATGTACTTGCTTTCTTTCTAGAGAAAACAAAACAAAACAAAAAAAAACTCTTTGAAATCTCTTGGCTAGTGGGGCCTGAAAGTCAGCTGAGCCAGCAACTGAGGGGTCTGCAGTAAGAAAACCGGAACCAGCTTCTAAATCCTAGAACTAAAGAGAATAATTACGTGGAAGTAACACTCAATCTACATCCTCCTAAACAGACATAACACTCCATTTAGCTGCTATAGACAGAAGGTGACCGTGTCCGTGTCTCTCTCTTCCCAGTCTTTATACAAGTTCTTACAGGTGACTTAGAGAAATGCAAATGTCTAATGTGGCTGGCAAATTAAAACAACATCGTTCTGTTGGATCGAGACTTGGTGAAAATATTTAACAAAATTGTATTGCTCAGTTTTGTTCTAAGAATCAAAATCTGCTTTTTGGTAAGATATAAAGCATATTTAAATTCCTTTTTGTCCCAAATATAGACTTAAATACGAAGAAGAAATGTTAATTGATTCATTGAACTTTTGAGGCAACTATTTAACATTTTCAATAAAAAGAAGCCTACCTCTAATCCCAGGCGGCAGCTTTACTAAAGACATACATTATAATTATGCTTCTGTTTTCGTTTTCTCTTAATAACTGAGACTGGAAAAGCCTGCTTTTCTGCATCTGGATTATAAACCATCATTTAGACAAAGCTTCATTAAACTCCACCAAACACTAAAGGTCATTTTGGTTTCATATGTTTGTATTGTAGCAACCAAATGTTGCAAAAACTCTTATCAGCTGCCAGCAAAATTCAGAAACATCAGAAAATGGCAAAAGTAAGATGAGGACATGGGTGGTGTGTTCACACGAAATCCAGATCAGCAGAATGCAATGCTTACCCTCAAGGAAATCATTCCCACTGGAAAGGAGAAGCCCAAACTGACAATGATAATGTGTCAAGCAAATGTAAAGGGGATTTCCATCGTTTAGCTCAACTGACCCAGGAAATGTTTTTCTTTTCCCCATTTCAAATACATAGAAATTGTATTTAAAATAAAACAGTCACATATGTCAATATATAGCTTAGTTCAAAATATAAACACATTAAAATCTCCAAGTAAAGAGAGAGCTTTAAGTCATGCAGCGAGAGAAGTGGCTGGGCAGATTGCATGGTAGACAGGGAACCCGCCCCCCAGGCAGAAGGGAGTCTTGGGGTGCAGATTAGAATGGGGTACTGCATATAACCAGTTCACAAGGTCAAGACCATTCAGAAGCAAGAACTTAATACAGGGAAACAACAGAATCTTACAGCCTGTTTTCGGGACTAGAAAATTTGGCTCAAGAGAAATCATAGTCTCAGGGTTTTTCCTCTTCTGTGAAGTCTGGCTACACAACCCACAGTCTAGTCCACAAGTAGTCCTGGGAAAAGAATTCTAGAGAAAGGCTATGTGTATGGTAAGAGCTGGAGATTGGCTTTGTTCCTGAGCTCATGACATGAATAACTTTTATGCAAAGTTTAAAGTTTTTAATTCTTAGCTTATATACAGTCATTTTAGAAAAATGTACAATTTTATTAAAATATATCATATCCACAAAGATAGGGTGAGGGATACAGCTCAACAAGCTAGTGAGTATGGAATCGTGGGCTTCATCCCTAGTATTAAAAGAAATAAATGTATTCCAAATAGATAATCAGATGATGTTTTGTGTCCTGTTGTCAAGAATAGTATCAGCACTTTCTTGTTATTAACCATCCTTGCATTTTTAGATTAAACTGTAGTTGGCTAATTGTTAGGGAAGTACCATTTATTATCTGGGTACATATTTTACTTAGGATGACTAGATCTGTTTTTTTAGTGAGAATATTATTTTTCAGTTTCCCTCAAATCTATTTTAGGTGAAAAAGTCCACTCAGTTCACTCAAAGTTCAGTGAAAGCAGGAATTAGGTTTCTTTTATTTCTCATTTTCTTGATGTGTAATATTTATACTTAACACAGTGACTGAGACCTTGCAGTTACAATACATATTCGGAGAAAGAATACTGCAGTGTGGTCTTTGTCACTTACATTCTGCTTGAACTAATCCTTTTAAAATCCTTAACTCTCTTCAGCCTGTGCTTTCCTAGTTCTTTCACTGACAAAGTAATTGTGGAAGATATTTGACCGAGGATATCATGCTAAATTCTTTATGAATTGTAGCTACCAAACCTCTCTTTTACAAGATCCTTTGCTGTTATTATTTTTTTGACAAAGTAATAATTGAAGAGGAATTAATCACTTACATTATTACTGGCTGTTTGTTTGCTTTCAGAGGTGAAAAGAATGAAATAATTCATCTATTGAGAAGTAGAATTTTACACTGAGATGTCCTTTTATTTTCTTTCTAAGAAGTACTTACAGAAGCGATTGTCTGAATTCTCTAAATGGAGTGGCCTATGGACAGTATTATGCTGAGCAATAGGGAAGAAAAACGAAGACACTGCTTTCCTTTCCCAGGGGACGTAATTCCAGGTGGGGTCCAGCAGGAAAAAGGGGCTTGTCCTGCCGCAGTTCAGGGGACATGGACTTCCCGAAGCTCAGCTCCCCCTCTGACTGATGAGTGTCGTGCTCTGAATCGGCTGTATGGAGATCGCAGGGCAGCACCTGCAGGCGCCCGGCTCGGACAGCCAGGCGCGCCCTGCCGGTGTCTCCAAACATTCTAGGCCAGGGCTCTGCTTTCTTCCTCCTGGCCCTTCTGGCACCACCTTTGTAAATGCTTGCTGATGTTTTTGGCATAAAGTGAAAAATTTGAAGCAGAAAACAGAAATTATTAAATCTCTCTAAGCTTTGTGATGTCCACTTGTGAACTGGAAGTAACAACGTTTAACTCAGAAATAGAATTTTCATTTTTGTGAAGGACCCCCTGTGGTACTTAGAATGCAGTAGTGTGTAAAAGGGGTAAATACATGCTAGTGTCCTCTAATCTTTCTTGGCTGTATAGTTTGATTTAGAAAATGATTTAGCAACAAGTAAAACAAAAATCATATTTTATGACTGAAGTAGCTCCAGCAAACCTTTGCAAATGTGAAATAACATGATAGCTTTCTTTTTAATCTCATTTCTCTCTTCCTACCCACAGATAACCATTAAAGACTACTGTATATGAAATAAGTAATATTTATTGATTTTCATTTTTGTGCTTAGATATGTAATATATGCATATTTATAGTCTCACCACAGATAATCATGTCATGCAATTCATATTTCTGTGACAATTTCTTCTAATGCTGTCATTTAAATTTGCATTCTAGAACATACGATGTGATAATATCAATATATTATAATTACATTTTCTCTGTATTTGTGGGATAAAGTATTCCCTCTTGAGTAAGATTGCCAAATTTTCTTAAAATAGTTACGCAAATGTATCCTTTTTTCAGTTGTGTATGTGATTGTACATTTTATGTATCCTACTTACCAGTATTTGGAATTACTGGTCTTCTGATTTTTTTGTAGCTGATGGGTGATTCAAATTTTCATGTTTATTAGTGTATTTGAACACATCTAGAGCCCATCTCAGCATTTCTCTGAGCTGTCCGTTCGGTTTGCCCAGTTTTTTCAATTGATTATTGGCACTTTTGCTTCTGAGACGTCAGATCCCCTCAGCAGCTCCCTGCAGGGAGTCCATGGTCAGTGGAGATGGCGGTGGCCATGCCTGCTTCTCCGACTGTACTTGCCTTTCGTAGAAACCTTGTTATTGAAAGCCATGGAGTTTTCTTGTATTTATTTGGCTGCTCTTTTTTCTTAGATAAAATTTGTTTTTGTGTCTTGGTTTGGAAGCTCTTGTCTCTTATTTTATGTTAATGCTTTTATATGTTTCTCTACACCGAACTCTAATTCATTTTAATAGAGCTCTTTCAAAAATACGACATGAGGCAAATTACCCAATTTATTTACTCCAAGTTCTTAAGAAGAGCCTTATGTGCCTAGCACTGTTCGGGGCTGTGAGACACCACAGGGCAGGAGAAGCGGAGCTCTGTCAGCTGTGCTGTGTCAGCCAGTGAGGAGCAGATCAGGGGCCGGGGAGTTAGCTCAGCGGTTCAGGCGCCTGTCTCACAAGACCAAGGACCCAGGTTCGATCCCAGGTAACCACAGACCATACTGGGAGTGGAGACTCACACCCAGCAGAAACCAGCACCACATATCTCAGTGCCAGGCGTGGTGGCTCACGCCTGTAATCCCAGCACTCGGGAGGCAGAGGCAGGAGGATTGCTGTGATGTGAGTTGGAGGCTGAGCTCAGGGCCAGCCTGAACCACAAAGCAAGACCCTGTCTCAAAAAAACAAAAAACAAAAAAACAAAAAACAAACAAACAAAAAGAGCAGCAGATCAGGAGGAAAGAGAGGATGGCTGCTTGGGAAGGTTTCCAGAGCAGTGGCCTTCGTGCAGTCGGAATGTGAGGGACAAGCGAGCCAGGCCCAAAGCCCAAGTGGGACAGCGAGGCCCAGGACCCGCCAGGCGGTGAGAAAAGAGGCAGCATGTGAGGAGGAGCCAGAAGGCAGAGAGGAAAAGCGACCAAAAGGTGCGGCTTCTGTCCCCTTCAGAGACCGACAGCACCTCCCTGGCAAAGGGTCCTGCAGGGCTGTGGAGTGGGGAGTCTCCATGGCAGTCTGTGCGCTAGAAGGCCATCCACCCTGCTGCAGCTGGCCAGGGGCACCCCGGCTCCGAGTGAAAATCTAGAGGGCTGTGGTTCACCTTCCTCGGAGAATGACGAGTCTCTCAAAAACAGGAAGGTACTTAGGCTTTTCTCTAAGCTCAGGAAGTATGAATTGATCAGATTTGAACTTTAACAATGTACCGCCCCATTTCTTTTGTATGTAGGATCATTTCATTTCTCTGAAGTCCGAATTGGGTCACATTTCATCTCATTATTCTTCCCTGTGTATTTCATAACAATGTATATTTTTTCTCTCCTTTATCTTCTCTAGATTCAGCATAATTTTTAAATTGAATGGTATTCATTCATCAATAAATATGGAAGAAAATGACATTTATAATACAGTGTCCTTCTAATAAGGTATCTCTCTTAGGGCCTTTTATAAATGTACATAACACCTCTGACAGATGCCTAGGTCCTTCTTGGTAATATTGTTCCTAGAAACAAATAGCTTTTTGTAAAATTTTGGAGTGGATTTAAAAATTAGGTTTTTAAAACTATTAATAATTTAGTGGTACAATGCTTTTGTTCATTTTATATTCAGATACTAGATTCAGTTTTCATATTAGTTCTACCAATTTGTTGCTTAATTCTTTAGAATTTTTAGTGTAAATATACTATCTTCATTTAGTGGCTGAGTTTTCTTTTCCACTATTTTCCCATTTATTTCTTATTTTAATACATTACCAAGAACTCGCAATGAAAAAGTGGACAGGAAACTGGTATTAAGTCGTATTGAGTAATTACAGGAGTTGCGTTGTACAATTAAGAACAATTTACACCTTCATTTGAGAGAATGATTAGTGGCTTTCTGATTTAATCTTCATAACAGCCGAAGAATCCTGTATTCAGAGTGTTCTCATTCACTGACAAAGACACTGGGGTGCACGGTATAAAGAAGTCACATGTGGCTTTTTACCGTGAATGGTGAGATCCACTACTAATGGTGAAACCGGGACTTCAGGAGCAAAACTCTGGAATGTGTGCGTCTGGTAGAAAACCTTTTTAGGTTAAGGAACTTTTCTTCTTTAAGTGCTCTCAGGGTTTTATCAAAATGAATGCTGAGTTTTATCAGCACCTGTGGAGATAATCGTATGGTTGCTCACCTGTAATATTTAATATACTGAATTACCTAATAGATTTCCTGATGCTAATCCATTCACGTTCTGCATGCAGGGGTATACCCTACTTGGTAATAACATACTGCACTATTTAATTTGTTATAATTTTTATCTGCACTACATCATCTAGAGTTACATGTGAAATTAACATATTTTGATTTCATTTTATTCAGCAACTTTATTAGGATTATGCTAAGCTTTTAGAGAGAAGTGGAGAGATTTAAATTTTTTCTAGTAATAAAATAATATTCATTATGAAATATTCCCGAAGTCTTGAAAATACCTGAAAAGCGTCACACGTGTAACCTTACTGAGTTCTCCCAAGAAGCCCTACAAAACAATCTAATTATCCACTTACTGGAAGATAACAGCTAAAATGGTAAGTAATTTGGAAAGTGTTACACAATTAGAAAATGGTACTGTTTCAGAATCTTCATTCTTAACTTCAATAATATTTCTTTAGTAATTTAAATGAACTGTTTGCTATAAATTAACTGGAACTAATATCATTTTATAGGTAAATGTACAACTACCTTCTCAGCCATTTCTATGATTTTTGGCCTGTAAAGATTTTCTGTTTTGAGACAAGTTTATTAAAGTGTTCCATAAAGGAATTATAACATTTATATAGACTTTCAATTATAGTTTCTGTTTTTAGAGTTATGTCTTTATTTCCACCTCATGCCTTCAAATGGTGATGTAACTGATTAAGAAATTTACATTCGACAGCTTTTTTTTTCTCCAGCACTTTGAGAATTTTGTTTCTTGAAACACTGGCATATATTGGGCTAATGAAAATTGAGCCAGTCTGACTCTTAGTCCTTGAAGACACATTTTTCTCTCTTTGGCAGCTTCTGTTTCTGCTCATTAGTGATACTGTTTGCAATGTAATAAAATAGGCTGTGCGTGGGCTAGAGTAGATAGTAGGTGCTTGAATTGGATTATTTATGTATTTTATTCACCCTATTTCTTCATTTAACAAACATTTATCAAGCAATGTCTATATCTCAAGTTTTATTCTAGGTATGGACTATAAATAAGTTACTAAATCAGAGAAAAATCCCTGTCCTCATGAAGGCAATGTTCTAATTATTGAGTCCCCTAGAAGAGTCATAACACACATGTAGACTTTTGATTATATTTTCTTCTTTAGAGTTTTTATGTCTTAATTCCACTTCAAGTGGACTTCAACAAATGACAAAATTAATGGGCAAATTACTTGCATGTTGCAGTGTAACAGCACGTGGGGGAAAATAAAACAAGAGAGATGGAAACTCGTGTTGGGTGTAGAAACTTAATGGCAGCATAATCAGGAAAGTTTTAGTAGGAAAGTAATTGTTACAGTTTAGATCGTTAGTGCTCAGAGCTGGGGTCTCAGAAGGTGATTGAATCTTGAGGCTGCTGTGTTAATCGGTGAGTTAATCCACTGATGGATTCAGAGCCGACAGCGCCATGGGAAGTACAGCCTGGCAGGAAGAGGTGGCTCAGCAGGAACATGATGTCCACGGTGTGCAGGGTATTTTTCTGCCCGCATTATTCCTTCTCTCTGCTTCCAGGCTGCTATGAGCTGAGGGGCTTTGCTCTGGTAGGCCTGTCCGCTATGCTGCTTCTGTTTTGGTGCCAACCAACCCTAGAGTGAGCCCTCTGAAACAGTGAGAAATAAACCTCGCCTCCTTTCAATTGTGGGCATTGGCCATTTTGTCCCTGCAAAGAGGAAGCTGTGGAATACAGTAATACTTGAAAGAGAAAGCAGTGTGTATCTATGAGGAGAGTGTAGGCAGAGAGCCAGCAAATTCAAAAGCTGTGTGTAAGAGTGCACATAGAACATTTAAATAAAAGCAAGAGGCCACCACAATTCTGGAGCAGCAAACACATGGCATAGAAGTAGGCAGTGCAGTCAGAGAGACAGCACAGGCCTAACGGGTAGAGTCTCTCTGAAGTACACAATGAGCTCTGTGGTATGGCACTGGGATGTTCAGCCCCTGGGCACTGGTAGAAAACTTTCTCGATCTGATTTATGTCTCCAGGATCATTCTGCTTTTCCTTTTCTAAGCAGTAAAATAGCAAAAAGAAGTAGAAAGATGGTTCCAACAGTGTCACATTATTTTAGGTTAAAAATAGAAAGGCCTCAGATAGCAGGTGGTGGTAATGGTGGAATGGTCGTAACTCACATGATCTTGATGTATTTTGGGGATAGAGTTAAGGGGATTTGCAAAGGGTTTGACATTGGTTAAAAGAGAAAAGGAGAGTCAGGGCCAATTTTGGCTCCAATAAGTAGAAAGGTAGAAATGTAATAGTAGGCCACAGGGCTTCTTTGGGGAAAGTGAGGACTGGAGAAGTAATAAGGGCTCATCTTGCAGCCTGTTACCCTGGAGATACTTGGCTTTTCTTCCTAGAGTACAAGCACTTGGAAGTGGAGTCTGAGGTAGTAGGTAAGCCTGAGCTTCAGGTAACAGTGTGAGGCTGTTCAGCTTCTACCACAGGATTTAGACCCTCAAACAAAAGCAGTCTCTGAAAGAGAACAGACAGGATGAGAGGATAGTAGGAAGTTTTTAAAAGTTCAAGATTGAGCTTTGTAATGCTGTAATACCAAGGAGGTAAAAATTTTCAGTCTCCTTCAGCAAAGGAAAAAGTTGAGTCAGTGAGAGGAAAAATCAGAAACTTCTGGTGTTTGAGAAATCAGTGGGAAACGTTCCAGAGAAACACGAATGTGCACTAATAAATCAGGCATTGTTTGGTAAGTGGTTGCACCTCGCTGCCATAATCTTAAGTGCAGTGAAGCAAACACACAGTTTAAATTTTCCATGGTCTCTCCTGCATGAGCAACTCAACATGGACCCAAGGAGCACAATGGAGGATAGATCCTGGGAAGCAGGAAGAACTCGTTCAAATGGGAAGGGGAGCAAGAGACAGGGGGGAAATGAAAGGAAGAAAAAGGACTTGATGGGAAATACTTGAAGAGAAAAGTGAAAGTAGAGATTTTACAGAGAGGAAGAGAGGTGAAGAGAGGGGAGGGGAAGAGGACTAAAAGAGGATGGAGATGTTGATATTCAGGAACAAATCCCCCACGGTGAATGTGAGACTTACGTACTGTGAATATGCAGTAAGAAAGAAAAGAATCAATAGCTGCTGAGTGATGGAGAACAAAGATCTCACTGGTCTTGGTTTAAGGAGGATGACAGGACAAGGTCTGATGACAATAAACAGGGATGGAGAAGATGGTTCCCAGTATGGTGGCTGCAAAGGTCAGACTGGGTATGAACTGGAGCTGCTGGCAGAAATGCAGACGGTAGTGGGCTTTCTGTTGGTGGTGGTCGTGGTGATGGTGGTGGTGGCCATGGCAGTGGTGGTGTGTGTGTGTACAGGTAAGAAATACACTGCTGATGGAAATAATATAGCATTGCATTATACAAGCACAGAGAGCCTGGATAACTTTGCTAATGTGTTGTCCTTGACTATCTCTCAAGGAAGTAGGAGGTAGTTCCCAAGAGTACTTGTCTTCACTAGAAACCTGGAAGCTTTCTCTGTATTCAGCAGGAGAGATGGCAGAGCTTATGATCTGGATATGGGTGTCTACAACTGTGAAACTTAGGAACGTTCCCTGCTAATTTCTGTAAAGCAATAAAAAGTAAAAGTAAAGGAGCGCTCAGTGGTGCCGGCACCTGCCTGTAAGCACAAAGGCCCAGGTTTGATTCCTGGAACCACATACAATAATGCTGGGCATGGTAAATCACATCTACCAGCAGTCAGTACCACATACCGCAGTGCCAGGAGTCGTGGCTCACACTTGTAATCCCAGCACTTGGGAGGCTGAGCAGGAAGATTGTTGTGAGTTTTAAACTCACCTGGGCTACACAGTGAGCTCAAGGCAAGCCTGAACTACAAAAGGTGACCTTGTCTTAAAAAAAAAATGTAAAAGAGCAAAAGTGCAAGTGTGTATGTGGTGTGGGTACTATAAATGTGCCAAAGAAGAAACCTATGGAAGTTCCTGACTCTTGGAGATATTGGCTTAGAGAAATATAGTGGTCCTACTGTATCCACTCACAGGGCACATGTTCCAAGATCCCACGATGACTGAGGTGAATAGTGCCAAACCCAAGCCATATTTAACATAAAAATTCTATTTTACAATTATAATTACATAATATAACAAAGATATGCTCTTGTACTACCTTATTGTACTCTACCTTAAGTTGTGATATATCTTTCTATGTCTATTGTGTTAAATCTTCTTATTTTCCTGTATCTTATTGTGTGTGTTGTCTTGTCATAACATGAAATGATACAGTGCCAGGCTACTGTGAAGGTCTAACATCTGATCAATAACCCAGACAAGGGCCAGGCGACTGGAAGGCAGGTAAGCTCTGTGACAAGGAAGTGCCAGGTCAATGAAGGGGTCACCCCAGGGCAGGCCAGAGGGATGGAGTTATGTGGGAGACAGGTAAGAGGACGCAGCCAGAACCCTCCTGGAAACTCCAGTCCCCTGTGAGTCCCACAGCAAAAGGGTTAATGAATAACAAACAACAAAGTTGGAACCTTGAGAAAAAGGTTGAGCTTGGGCTCGACTCTTGCTACTTCGAACAGAGCCAGTAGAAAGCCGGATACTGCAACAGCAGAGGAGTTAATCCCTTCCAGTTTGCTGAACCTTTATTTGGTATCAAGCCTTCACACCCATAATTCTAGCATGCATAAAACAAGGTGGTATTCCACAATAATCCCTGTAGTTGAAGGTCCCAGTAAGGCACGGCAGGGCAGGGCAGATGTGCACCAGTAATCCTAGTGTAGGAATCCTTGTAGTAAATGACCCTGCAGACTGGGGCAGACGTCTTCCAGTAATTCTAGTAGTAGATCCTGCAGGGCAGGGCAAACAACCTCAAATTCAAGTAAGTGAATCGTACGTCCCAATAAGTCATCCGCATTCCCAGCAGAGTGAAGTGGTGCAAGATTTCATTCTCTATTCTGAATGGTTTGTAACTAAAAATTTATGAATTATTTATTTGAGAGACTTTATACTTATTTTCAGATCCCAGCTGACTCATAGACAACTAGAATCATGTGAAGCAAAACCGCAGATGACAAAAACTAATGTACTGCACCTACCATTGATACATTAAGAGTTTTCACAGACAAGGAGAAATAGATGTGCATGTCAGTATGTTAACTCTATCTCCACATCTCTATCTCTGCTTCATTTTCTATTAGAAATAGGGAAGAACCTATGTCCACATTGTGAGCACACAGAAGCTGTGCAGTTGACCAGTAACAATAATTACATAGAATAATTAAACTCCTTCCTAGTCAAAAGAAGCAAAGCTAGTGCATGCGTTAGAATCATAGCAGGCGGCTTTTTCCTACAGAATAATTTGTAGAAGATAAAATTATTTTCAACAACACTTTTATTCTTTCATTTGCCTTAAGGAATTTTTATCCCAAGGAAATAATTGATTATGCTTGAAAACTTTTAATTATATATTGCTATAAACAATAATTCTGAATGTTGGTAAAAAATAATTGGTGAAAAAAGAAAACCAGATACATATGTTGCTAGGAAAGGCAGCTAAATTATATTCAGCTCATAAAATATCATTAATTGCAGATAAATTTAAAAATTGTTATACATACAAATTCATCATGTTGATTACAGTAGGGTTCTCTTTTAAACAGTCTAATGTGTCTCTTTGACATATGTACATGTAATATGGAAATCACTTACATGATTTTTGCAATTTTTGGGGGGTTCTCCTCATCACCTTTAATCTTGCTGAAGTTTTTCTTGATCTTCTAAGGTGTTTTGTTCGTCTTTGTGGGTTGAGAGTCAGGAGCAGGTAAGTCCTAAGCTGAGTGTCATCTTTTCATTCAGCTCAGTCCATGGGGAGTCTGTGACACAAGTGGTTATAAGATGCAGAAGGATGCTGTGCGAGGCAGCTGGGAAGGGATGCGGTGGCTGGTGGGGACCAGGTGGAGTCACCCCAGGGGCCTCTGGGAGAAAGGAGCAGCACGAGGGAGGGAGGCTTCAGGTGGGCAAGTGGGTGAAGAGTGCAGCGTCCTGATGCGAGCGAGAAATGAAGCCCCCCGACACCCACATAGAAAGCCTACAGAGAGGGCCCTTTGGAGGCAGGTGCAAGTGCGGATCTGAGTTAATACCGCCCCATCTCTGCTTATACAGCGACTTTATTATTGCAATTTAAAATTACGGGATAATCTTTGTCCTGAGTTACTGTGTCCAGATTTAATTGCATGCCACAGGAATGGCAAGCCAGGGGCTCTTATTTGTGAATGCTTTACCTTCTCCACTCTGTGTCCCTTTCCTGTGAAGCTGGAGTTTAAAGGAGCAATGCAAAGGCACAGGCGGTTGCACTCACGACCTTGGGGGAGATATGATGACTTTACATGGCTGGTTGCCACCCGAAGGAAGTCAGACTGCAGTTAAGACTGTCAGGCTAAGCACTCGCTTAAAGTCATTGCAAATGCTGTCGACAAGCTGGTATTAGGCAGGAAGTGCATTCTGGAAAACAGATATACCCTGGAAAATAGAAAAGCAATGTTTCCTTCTAGAACAAATCCACTTCATCAAAACTGACAACTTTCCCTTGAGCTCTGGGTCCTGAGCTAGAAAGAGCTTCTCTTTTGATTTAGGCAACTGGCACATAATGTGCAGGTGGGAAATGAGTTGACTCATTAACTTATTTTGCTTAGTGGGAAAGGTAGAGGTGAGAGAAACATGCTTACCTCACCGCATTTTGCTCCCGGCCTTCCAGATTCATTTAAGAGCTAGAAAAATTGCTCTCTACTTTGTTGACTAAGCAATGGGAGGACTGGCTCTAGAAACTGGAGATCTTTGTTACAAAATATAGGGGGAACTCCATCCCTTTACTGTTAATATTGGCCCTTTGCCAGTCACTTTGTCTATAGCCAGCCCAAGGTATTATCAATCTCTTTCAGAATCTACTTGCATTTACATGACAGTAACAAGAGCACCTGTAGACATACAACAATTACATCATTTGATTTTCCTCCCTAAATGGCTTTAAATATCATTTCCTCCTGAGACAGTGGAACATTCCCTCAGCTCCTCCACATTTCATCCATCGTCACTGTGTGAGGCGACTGGGGACAGAGCACAGCTCTTGCTGCGAAGCTCACGCTAGGTGATCCAGAACTGACACTACTGCTTCTGCTCTGTGATGGAGGCACTTAGGCTGGAAAGTGACTGTGATGCCGGGATTCCGCGGAGCTCAAGAGGCTTGCTTTGCTTTGTAACTTTGGTGTAAACAGTCCAGAGAAGAAACCTTCCTGCAGAAGAATCCTCAGACCCCCACCAGAACTGTAGGGAGGCACCCAGTTCAGAGGCAGAAAAGCAGCAGAGCACATCGTTCTGGCTGAGCTGGACGGGCATTGTGTGCATTGCTATGGACTCTCTGGTCTCTAGCACATGCCTACCTGTGACAGGTATTGCTCTGGGTGCATCTTGGTAATTTTTATCCAATTGGCAAGCCAACTGGATAAACAAGGCCACAAAGTTCACGGTGGCTGTGTCCCTCAGAGCTGTCCACTGAGATGTTCTCTGTCCCTAGCTCTCTCTACTTCTGTCCCTCTCCTCCTTCTCATTCATACTCATGAACACACATCTCTTCTTCCTTATTTTCTTCCCTGTGCTTCTGAGTATACCCTAAGGTCCTAGACTGATCAAAGATTGTCTGTCTCCACCTCTCGACTGATGGCCACCCCACTGTCCTTTCCAACCACTTCCTGCTGACATCTGAAGAACAGTGACCATGTGAAAGCATGGGCTGTGTCACCAAGTTGGCCACTAAGTCAACCGAGTCATTTCCAAGCTGGAGATGCTCAGCTTCTCCGCACGGGTCCAAGGTTCTCACTCTTCATCTCCTCCGAGCAGCTGCAGAAGCCTGTCTTCTTTCCAAGGTGACAAATCTGTTAGCTTTCCTATAATGTTAATTATCACAATTCTTCAATATCCTGTTCAAAGTCATGTAAACCATGACATAACATCTCATTTGAGCATGACTGTCTGTGTTTCTCAGAGGCTTTTCTTTCTGGTTTCCATCATAAACTGGGGTCAAGATAAGGGGGCAATATTATTTCCATACTTTTAATATCACAGGAAAGGACACAATGGGGCTCCGTAGGTGCCAGTAGGTTCCACTAATCTACACTTACATTTCTGTTGTGTGTTTGACATCACCATCATTGCAACATAAGCTTCAGGAGAAACAGAAGCATTTAAGTGTCCTCGAACTTGGGTCTGGAAAGGTGCGACGCTGGGTCACTGTTACCCTGCTCCTGGTTATCTTAAGCCTCGGGGTGTGCCCCTGCATCTGAGCTCCTGCTCCAAGGTCTGCAAGGCCTGTCAGTGCAGTGCTGTTCTGGCTTCTGCTATCCCTTTTAGGAACTGGAGCTACTGACACTTTGCCAGCCCTGATGTTGAAGACTTTTGGACACCACACCTCAGAATAACAGATTTTACTCAATCAGTCAGCATGAGCTGGGGAGGGTAAGATTCTGTGGTCTGCTGAGGCCTGTGGGGCAGAGGCAGAGGTAGGGCAAGGGCAGGGCCAGGGTGCTGGGTGGCAGAGACCAGGTTCTCTCCCTCAGGCTCATCCCTCAGGGCTCCTGAGTTGCAGCAGATTTCTGTGAATCTTCTCACCTCTCTCTTGAGTCTTTTCATGGTGTGTGTGTGTGTGTGTGTGTGTGTGTGTGTGTGTGTGTGTGTGTGTGTGTGTTTCTGGTTTTCTTGCTGAATCTCTTACCTTGAGGCAACATGGCTCTTAATTTTCCAGGGTTGCTCATCTCTCCCCACACTTAATACACACATAAGCAATAATGAAAACCATGATCCCAAGAAATAATAATTCTTTTTTTCATTTATTGCCTTTCAGATTATAATGTGACTATGCAGTTAAATAGCCCTGAACCAGTTTTTTTATAAAAAGGTCTTTCAAACTGGATCATTCTGTTTTCTTTCTTCCCTCAGCTTCTCACTTGAGATTAATCAAGTTAATTGGCATTAGATTAAATTCATCCATAAATCTATCGATTTTTATTTTTTCCCAGAACTTAATGTCTGCAGTTACCAGACACCTCAGAATAGCTCAGTGCTTTGAGAAGCCTGGTCTTCGCAGGATGGTCAGTTCTCCTCAGAATGGCTGTCGGCTCCAGGTTAAAACCCGGGCTGCCTCCCTAGCGACCCCTGCAGGGCACTTCACCCAGTTCCAGGCGGATCTGCACCGTGTTGGCAAATTAAGATCTTGCCAACCTGAGTTTGCTGATGGATCTCTACAAAAACAAAGCAACCTGGTGTCTTTTTTGCTTGGTGAGTCTCACTTCCTCTACCCCCCAAGCAGATCTCCAGCACCCTGAATGTGTTGCCCCAGATGGTTGGGTTGGGGGATTTGTTTCCTGAAATCGCTATACCAGATAAACACTTGGCACAGCAGGAGTAGAGAGTCAAAGATTTTAGGGGCATAGTTTCTACTTTTAAGAAAGAATGAGTCAGAAGAAAACTGTGGATATGAGAGTCTGATCACTCCAGAGCTGGAGGCTGGGCTGAGATCAGTGTGAATCTTCATATTTCTCATGACTAGATGTGGAAACATTTCTTCCTCATGTTTCCTTTGAGCTTTTTTTGCCCCTACAGAGAGATAAGAGTGCTGTATCTACCTCACAGTCCGGTCTAGCACTGGTTGGGACTTAAGACATAGAGTGCAGGATGTGAACTGGAACACAGTCCAACACTGTGAATATAACAGTCATTTTTGTTGATATCACTACTATTACCTTTTGAACTCAACAAGTATTTATTACACCAGGCGCCTTGCAAAATGTCATGAATATAGACACAAATAAGTCACAGCTCCTGCCCTAGTGAATGCATTGTCTCGTATGAAACACAGATCCAAAAATGCCACAGTTACAGTTCAGTAACGTAAGTGCCACAGTGGGAGGGAAGTTGGACACTGTAGCTGTCATGTTCCTGTCAGTGCCTGCTGCAGGGAGGAAGCATTCTCTCCACTTAGCACTGTGATGGGGGCAGGCAGGGGTCACTTTTCCTTGTGCCTGGTCAGAACAACAGCAGTGACCTATGGCTGCAAGGTCTGGCCATGGAGACTCCACTCAGTCTTTTAGGCACAGGGTCAGGTTCTCACCTCAGAGGTTAGATTTCCTCTCTGTGCCCTGTCTCTCACGCAGCTGTGAAGAACTCCACTGTATTGGAAGACTTTTAATCAGTGTTCTGGCATCCATCACTGGGCCCAAGAGAAACTGGAAGCTCCGAGTCTTATAAATATGTGTGTAAATTCTCTCTCCAAAGTCACATTTAAGTGTAATTATAAGCCCTTTACCTAACTGTGGCTCAGAAAACATAATCATTTGTTTTAGTTGAGAAGCTGGTTTGGGGCAAGACCAGAGTGGCATCAAGTGCACTTGCATCCAGGTCAACAGCCCCTTCTCTCTGCTAGGTCTGTCTTGGACAGACAGAATGTCGTAGGCAAGAAATCACAAACATCTCTGTCAGAACTCCTGACATCAACATCTTGCTAACAGCTGCCTTTCTTGTGGCAGGTGATATTTAAATCTTTCATACACTGTCATTCATGTGAGCCTAGAACCTAGGTTCTCTTATTTCCTTTTTACAGTTGAGTCATAATGGTATATATCAGTTGACCAAGACCACACTCTACCATAGTAGGTGACAGGGACATAATATAATCAGTATCATCAAAAGTATCAAACACAGCATAAAAAATGACAAGCTTTGGCAATTTCTATTCTGATACCTTTAACTTCATGATTTAGATCTGTGACCATATGCCAAAATTTGAAACTAACCAGAATTATATTAACAGCATACAAGTCCTTCAAAATAGCACCATCACCTTTGGGAAGAAAAGGTCACCAGGGAGCTGGGGATGGTAGAGAGATACTAGGAGAAGGAGAAATTTTAAATAGGCTTAAAGGATATATAAAAATCACACAAACTCTGGGAAACTGATGGAGGCTATAAAAGACAGAAGAGACAGAAGAAACAAGTATAAAACAAAACAGACTAACAACAGTAAGAGCACTAGAAATTTTTATTAAACTGTATTCAGCTCCCTATAATAGTACAGAAGAAAGAGAGTAGGGAAGACTGAAGCATGTTAACCTATGAGAACTAATACTGACCAGAGGACAAGAGAGGATGAAGGAACAAAAGACGAACGGAAGTAACCAGCAGCAGGCTAACTGAGACTGTTTTCCATTTCCTGTAGAAATAACATATATTGAGAGAAGAAAAATCCTCAGATTGGACAGACTCAGCAACAAGAGTGTACACAGATGAAGAATGGAGGAAAGGTCATGAAAAATAAACAGAACAATGACGACAACAACAACAACAAAACGAAGCCAAATGCGCTACCCAAAGGGCCTTTCATGGTGTGGATTTGCTTTCTTCTGTAGACAGTATAGGCAGCAGCATGCAGATTGGAGTTGACTAGTCACCGGGAGGCTGCCATCATTCTCTGTCTTGGTTCTGGGTGTAATGCTTGAGTTGAGCTCAGTCAACTCCTGCGGGCTTGGACCTTGTAAGAGTCCCAGGTTCTGTAGTTGGGACTGACTCCACACACTCACCAACGCCTGTGGTCAGGAGGATTTCTTCACTCTTCCAGTGGGTGTTTTTTGTTGTGGCAGACAGAGCAGAGTCACTCACTGAGTGCCTCTGCCTAGGTCTCAGCACTGCTGCCACACTGATTAGGTGTGCCTAGACAAGCAGGTGGGGTTTCTGGGATTTCCTCCCTGTGCTCATCCCTTGAGAGGTGAGGCCCAAGTGTCAGTGTGAGCAGACAAGAGGGAACCTCTACAGGTTCTGTGTCCAGTGCTGGTTGCTCAGGGCCTGAGTGCTGTGGGGAAGCCAGGCCAGTCCTGCACCAGAGGCCTGCCCATGCAGCAGCATCCCTTACTTGGTGTGAGCAGCGAAGTCAAAATACCCAGAATTTTATACAGATACAATACTTATTAATTTTTTTAAATTTTCTATTATTTACAGAGTAGCTATTCATTAAGGAATAAAACTGTCTTAGGCCCTTGCTATGCATCAATTAAAAAAACAATAAAAATTCTCATCCATGAACTTTATTGCAGGGAAAAATAGCAATTAATACATGGAATGAGTGTGCTTACTGGATCCTGTAATAGAGCTAGAAGAAAGAAAAAGAAATGGTTTGAGCCAGCAATGGCAAGTTCAAGTCCAGAAGACAGGATCAGACTGTTGAAAGAACAGCTGAGCCCCAACTTGAAGTACAAGGGATGTTTGTGAGAGCACCCCAGGCAGACGGAGGAATCAGGAGAGGCTTTAAAACATGAAGATACATAAGTGCATACTTTGAGAATGATGCAACAGATTCTTATCATTGTATGCTCTGCCCCTGTCTCTCCCTCTGAGATTTCTCTATCACTTTGAAAGGTGAGTTAAATTAACAGGTTCTAACTGGCAAAGCCTATCATGACGACCTCACAAGGAGGGACCCACAGCCCATGGCAAGAATAAGGCTTTTCCACATGATGATTACAGACTTGAACAGACAAGAACTCAGACACTGTCACAGTTATTAGCACATCTCCGCCCCAAAGGAGAGACTTCGGTGTGGATCCTGCCAAGGCCTGTCTGTCTCCATCCGCCCTCTGTGAGAGCCCTTTGGACCTGAGCTCTGTAAAGGGCAGGGATGGCAAAAGGCTAATGCCCAGTTAGATGGCTCTGATCTCAGTCTTCCCTTGCCCAAAGCATCAGGGAGCCTGACCTTAGGCAGGACTGAGATTTCCAGTGGGAGGCAGCAATGCCAGGGTTTCTCAAGAGGAGTCGTCATCATGTTTTCCTTACAGTGTTGGCTCCATGTGCCAAGTCTGAACCTTGGCTGTTGAGCAGGAAAGGTCTTTGACCTCGGTGAATTCTAACAATCTACAATCCACAACTGATTTTCTAAATATGTATGTTCACAAATCAACGGTGAAAGACTCCATGATTAAGAAACCCTCACAGCTCAGCAAAGGGTTTTGGGAGGAGGTGAAAACTTAGTAACACTTGGGCAGTGTGATACTGGTTCAGGCTCTGTCAAGTGACTAGCAGAGGAAAGAATGCATGAGAAGGTAGGGTTTGGCCAGAGAAGGAGGGAGGGATAATGTACAGTGCCCCCAAGGCACCTGTTGGGCACCGACTGTGTTGTCTATGCCAACAAAATGGTCAGGTACATTCTGGTAGGAAGAGTTAGAGATGGTGTTCATAGTGCTTGATTATGTCCAGACATCTGGAATTCACCAGCAAGTAATGCTTGCTCATGTGCTGGGCTTCAGTTTCTTTTCCTGTAGAACTAGGGTAATTCTCAAAATCTTTAAATTCAGTTGGAATAACTCCAGTGGATTCTCTGTAAGGTACAGAGACACACATATCATCTCCTTATCACTTGGCATCATCTCATTTATGCTACATGGATCATTGCTGTCCTCAAACTTCTAAATCTGAGACTGCTGATAATCTGTTAAACAAACAAATAAATATTTTCAGGACAAATATAATTTGCTAGAATTACAATACACTGAATCAATAACAGCTTACCTTTATACATTATAGGATAGCCTTTTGCCACTGGTGGGATTTCTAGGAGGTTTTTGTGTCTTACATAGGTGTAAGTCAGTCTGGAGTGATGACGAGGCTCCTCCGAAAGAAAAGTGGGTGTCTGTGACCCATTTCTGCATGTGCTATAAGAAGTGGTGCACAGTTCAGATACACATATATCAGTCACTAAACAAGGACATTTCTGAGAACTCACAGTTATGCTGCAACCAAGATTATTCCAGGAAAAGTAGGGTGCTTTATCTCCTGGAGGGAAATGCTTCTCCTCTTCCAGACACAGTGAATCTGAGCCCTGAGATGTAGAACAACATTTAAAAAGAGTATGATTATAGGATTTTTGCTCCAGGTCTGATCTGTCTGTGCTCTGGCTTTGATAACCATGTATGGAGAAGCCACATAACACATTAGGAAAGCTATTTGAAACCAAATACTTCTCTGCTTGTTTTTTAGTAGTCAAAGAGCCATGGATTTTTAAGACTATCCTCTGAGTCATTTATATGTTAAAGTCTTCCTCATATCTGTGTGCAGTTTGTACTCTCCATGTCCTGCTCCACTAGCATTCAAACACCCCTCAAAGCTAGTGAATGACACAGACCTAGCCAGCATTCTGTTCTTTTCTTTCTTCAAGGTAAGAAGAGAAGGTGGATCAGTTTCCACTTTAAAAGTGTAGAAACAGGAAGATGACCTGGAGATGGAACCAGAAAGGAGAAGGAAAGAGGAGGAGGCCGCAGCTGTGATGTGTATAGGTCCCAGTCCCCACCGAGAGTGTTTTTACCATATACTGCAAACATGTGCTCTAGTCACACAGATTAGAACAACTCAAGTTTTAGGCTCTTGAGGTGCCAACTCTGGCGAGTATGATTTTCAAACGCTGTTTTGCTTTGAAGACCCCTACTTTGAGCAGCGGGCTAGTCTTCATGGGCCCATTACATCGATGACCGCTGATACTTTTACGATGAGTTTTGTGTACAGCCAGCTTCTAAAAGGCAGAGGCCGCGTGCCACTCAGCTCTCACTAACTCACTGCCTATCTCAGTGGTCTGTAGGCACTTTAATTGATATAGTTTTTAGTGAAAAGTCACAGTTGTCTGCATTCATCACAGAGTACAATATGATGGTTTGATATATGCAAATAGTCATATATGTATGATTTACATATGATTTTACATATTATTTACATATATCAAACCATAATCATATTTGATGGTTTGATATATGTAAATAATCATTCCATGTGATATGTGGAATAATTAAATCAATCTAATTTATATAGTAACCTTCGATTCTTAGCCAATTTCTGTGATGACACATTTGAAATTTACTTAGCTACTTTGAAATATGAAATATTATTATTGACTCTAGTCATTCTGCTGTATGATAGATCTTAAATTTATTCTGTCTGTCTGATACTTTGTGCCTTTTGATCAACAACTTCCCTTTCCTACCTTCTTACCTTCACCCTGTGGTCACATCATTCTACTCTGCCAAGTTCACATAAATTGAGATCATGCAGTATTTGCTTTTCTGTGCACACCTTGACACTTATGTGGAGACAGGTTTAACGTCATTGATAGGAGACTATTTGAAGCTTAGTGGTCTTTTTAGAGAGAAGGTTCTACAGAGCTAAAAATCTATTGAGACTTGTGGAAGAGAAGATGTACACTTGACAGGAGGAATTGCCAAGAATAAGCCATCACTGCATTCTAGTTAGCTAAAATCCTAATATCAAAGCTCTCAGGCTAGAGTAAGATCCTGGCACTGAGAAAGGACTTTGTCAAGGTGAAGACATCTTGTAACGAGAGGGCAGAAATAAGACATCATGCAGTGGGAAGCCATCTTCTCTGTGTCTCCTCGTGTGGGGAAGGGATTTCTCCCTTCAAGAAGGAAACAGGACTAGACAGGGTGATGACTTCTTGGAGATAAGGAGAGAAAGTGAAGCCAAGAAACGTAGGCAGCTTGCCGTAGACATAGATATACATGATTTAGATGACATTTTTTTGCTTTTGGCTTTTAAAACACTGTATTATGAATACAACTAATATAGCCCAGCCCAGAGGCATCTACCCAAAGATCATGCCGTCTCCATTGCTGATAGCCCATCCCCCACCCACCCACACTAGACTGCAAATACCTGACAATGCCACAAGTGGGGACAGGAGACGAAGGGAACATTTTTAGTGAAAGAAAGATTTATCTTTTTCTCACTGAGAATTCTCTCTTTCCTCATACAGTTTTTATGGGAGAGTGGAAAGATTATGATCTTTTGATGTTCCAAATAGTATCCTGTAGATAACTTGCAAATATAAACCATATAAACAAATATAAACCATACTGTTATTGAAACTTGATAAGCTAGATGAGAGAAAAGATAACAATATTCACCTCTATTTTACCCTTGCTAAAATGTAGTGTGATTAACTCCAAAGTCTGATATCTTTGTTTTCTTTTTCTTATAAAAGTAACCCTAACACAATTACTGGGAATAAAAACAGAAGAGCTAACTATGATGTAATGTCGACCCTTTCAAAGTTTTCCACTTTAAGGAACTGTGACTGAGGGAAGTGATTGTTCAGAAGCTTCTAACTTTCAAGCTAACTTTTGCGCCTTCATGTTATTACTGTGATTTTCCCCCTTCTTTGGATGCCAGTGTAACTCAAGGCTTTCTTCTTCTCGCTGATGGGTGACCATTAGATTCAAAGCTCCTCTCTTATTTATAAGAACCAAAGCTCATATCAGAAGTGTCCAGAATCATGATCAGGTAAAGTCCGGTATCTGAAGACAATGTCTCTTTTAAAGACTTCTTGCCACAGACCAAAGTCCAGCAGATACCTAACGTGCTGGGGCTCTGTCCTCACTGCTGAGTTACAAACGTGCCAGTGATTTGGAGTGGGGTCAGCAGAGACAGTGACCAGAGCAGCCTGGGCTCGGACAGGAGCTTGAAGGAAAAAAGTACAGTAAAGAAAATCATTGCCTTTTCTTCTGAGCCGAATCAGTGCTATTGTTTTTAGACAAGGTATCCCCATCTGTCAAAGAAAATCTTGTCCTGAGGATCGCAACTTGGGAGTCAGTACATTAGCACATACCTCTTATATATTAGTTCAGTAAGATCGTGACACGAAGGGCCAGAAACCAAATCTCACCAAGAACACTTGAATGCATAATGATTAGGACAGACTTTGTGCTGTAGGTTTGTGGCTATTTGCTAGAAACTGCATGTGTGGTTAAATGTACAGGGACTCACTCGGTCCTTGGGCTTATAAAATGGCTTTATGGAGCAGAACCGAGCTATCTTTCTTACACTTGTCCTGAAGATGTGGGCACAGGGACTGCTGCCATCTTCTCTGCCTCTGGACTGCTACAAAGCTTGTGATCTTCCTAGCAGTGAGGAAGAAAGACCCTGTAAATGTGAAAGGGGACAAACTAGACGCTTGATCTCAAATCTTCGCTCTGCTCATTGTGTCTGGAATGTCCTCCGTGCATGAGCTGGATTTGCGCTCTCACCCCTTCAGGTGGGCTTGGGAATCACACCATCCAGCTGGCCTCATGATGCCTGACACAGGCAGTCTTTTCTGCTTTTCCACCAGGTCTTTAGATTCTTTTCTCATGGGGCTCAGCTCTCTGGATTTTAAACTTGGACTGCAGGCTTCTGTCTCCTCCATGAAAAGGAAATGCCCTCAGAGATATGCTCTTCTGTATTCACAATATATGCAATATGCACACACTCAAATACAAATTTAAAAATAAATGAAAAATATCAAATGAAACAATCCCATCATGCTCTTTTCAGGCTTCATATTGGGAGAATCACTTTAAGACCTTCTGAATCCGTGTCAGCATCCAAAAGAATCACTTCTGGGCCCACAATGAACACTCAGTGTATTGGGAAGGACGCGGGCATCTGGGCTAGGAAGCCACTGAGATGGAGTCTTCCATTCAGCTAAGCAGCTCCATTTCCTCAGTTGTTTCCTGTCCTTGAACAAAAATGCAGAACGTTTTGCCCTTTGCTAAACTCTTTCGCTCACTTTCTCATCTTGTGAAAATTTATGCTGTGGATGTCATCATAACACTAATGGACCGGGAGAGAGAAACAAAGAGACACAGCGGTAAAAATAAAAATTGTTAACACTGACAACAATCTGAGGCTCCAGGAACCCAAACCTGGATCTAGTGTACCGACTCTTGCTGCTTTGGAAGTAGATAATTTTCCCCAAAGCTAGCAATTCAATATAAAGATAAAAGCAAATAAATAGCAATTAGGCCACAACTCAAATTCTACACAAAACATGCACAAGTTACAGTGAAAATCCAGACTAGGTAGCAATTAACCATATGGAAAATTTACCCAGAAGGGAAATAACTTCTTGAATTGCAAGAAAATGTCTTCCTGTATGATTTTGTCCTTCACCCCATGGTCTAACCTGTTCGTAGAGCCTTTCTTCTTTCTGACAAAGTACTTCTCATTGTTTCCATTTCTCCATTACCACTGTCCTGACCTTGGTCCCCTTCCTCACTTGCTGAGCTGTTCTGCAAGTGGCTTGTGTGCAGCATCATTTCTTTGCCTCAGCATCCTTGTTATGACATAGGTCTGCATGCTGCCCCTCAGAGTCTCAGTGTTCAGAGATGCGGCTTCGGGAGGGTGATTGGGCTGCTTGTGGGCTGCCTCACTGCTTCCTGGCATGGACCCTCGGTGATCCTGACCTTGGAGCCAAGTGACCATGGACTGAAAGTGTGAACCAAAATAATCTTCCCATCTTGTATGTTGGGGGTGTCCCTCATTCTGTCCACTGATGGGAAGGTGACTAAGGCCATCCACCCTTCTGTACTGTTTTGATCATGATACCTGATGATCAGAGAGGCAGAAATCCTCCCCATGTCATTGGTGTGAAATTGAGAGCCTTCTGACATATTTCTAATATATTCCCAGCAGAATCCTCCCATTTGCACTAAGTATCTATCTCTGTATTCTTTTATTCTTTCATTTAATGAGGTAGTTGATTATAAACCTCTTGGTGAATATGTACTTAATAGTTGGCTTCTACTCATGGAATCAGGACTGCAACTTGAAATTAGACATGTCTGTCTGTCTGTCTGTCTCTCTGTCTGTTTCTCTCCCCCTTGCTCTCTCTGCACCCATGTGCACACTGCCCAGACACATGGCAGCTATGCTCAGGGCTCTCCTGAGTCTCCCTTGGCTGGCACAAAGGCAGCAAGTAGGTGGTATGTGAAATACGATGAGCCAGAAGATTCATTCCTTTATTTTCTCCTAACTGCTGCAGCCTTCGTAAAATCCAGCTCTATAGGTTATTGATTTCACAAAAAGAAGAAAAACGAGTGGGAGTGGAGAATTATGATGTTATGTCCTAAATGAATTTTTCACAGAAAAAGAAGAACAAAACAGCAACAACTATTCTCGGTCTTGGGCAGTTGGTCTGAAATGAGGTCTGGGGAGTGGAATAGGACAGGCAGGAGTGCACAGTCCCCAGGGAGAGCAGCCATTGATCTCGTGGGCGATTGCCTGACTGCCTCTGGAGCCAAGAATGAGGCTCAATATGTTAGTGCTAACATTTAAGTCCTTCCTGATCTCCAGGGGCTGACTGACTTCTCTTCCTCACCCACATTTATGTTTAGGTGAAAACTGACTTAACCAGTTACTTGCCAGTCTTTCTCCTTATACAGAAGCCTGAGTCACAATAAATCTACAGACACTTCAATGAAATGTTTAACTTATTGTTTTACTAGCAATGTGAAAATGAAGACAAACAAAGCCACGTCTTTAATCCTGTAAGAATTTACCTCCTAGCTAAAAAGGCATTAAGAGACTCATTTTTCATTTCTGTTGTCATCTGTGATGAACCTCCACCCCCACAACATCGTGTTGCTAGGACAAGACATGCATCAGAATAACCACAAGAGATATCTGTAAAGGGCATCCTTGGATACAACTTCAAAGCCAGAATGAGACTCTGCAAGACTGGACACTGAGAATCTTTTTATGAACAATAGAGCCCATTCAGAAAGCTTCCATCAGCTACCAGATACAATGTACAACGACAGGAGATGGTAGGCAGTGACAGGGACCAAAGTCAATGTAGCTGACTATTACAGATCAAACATTTAAAGCTGATCTGCTAATTTCCATGAATCTATCCCTGAAGAGAGAGCTCAATAAGAGAAAAGGTGCAACTGCAGACTTCTAACAGTTCAGAAATCCTACCCTGAAGGCGTATCTAACCATCTATTGATTAGCATTACGAGATCTGGGGTCAGGGAAGGGGTAAGCAAGACACAGAAAATATTCTCGTGGAAAAACAGTTCAACAGCTCTCTGCAGAGGAGCGAGGCTGAAGGAGAAAGCATGCCTGCAAGCTATTCCAATCCTCTAAAATGCAACCTGTTCCCTTAGAAGAAAATCCGATGAGGAAGTTAACTGAACACAGAGATTCTGTTAGCTGAAGAACTTTGATTTAAGCCACACTAAGCGATGGAATACTGAAAACTAGGTTAACTCATGCCCATAAGGTAAAAAATAAGTTAGATTTGTCCTGTGGGTGTTGGAGACAAGAA
The DNA here is from genome assembly GCA_004026965.1 of Petromus typicus. Taxonomy (NCBI): domain Eukaryota; kingdom Metazoa; phylum Chordata; class Mammalia; order Rodentia; family Petromuridae; genus Petromus; species Petromus typicus. The sequence continues at coordinate 4,164 of PVIR01017728.1, read as the reverse complement.
GGTCAAACAGCTCCTGATAACAGCCCTGAACTCTTCCCCTTCAGCCCTCTGTTTGAGATGTACCAGAAATGGCCAGAATCTTGCCAGGTGAGAAGCATATCAATGAAAAACAAAAAGCATGTTTTGTACAAGTAGATCAATTCCAAGTGAGGAAAAGATTCTATCATTTACAATGTTGAATGAGGCAGAAACTTCAGGTTATTGTGACTAAAGGGTAGAATAAACAGATTTCCACCTCTATTCGGGAGAATAGAAGGGGAACTTACTTATTTATCTGTGAGTTTGTTCAGGTGCTATTAAATAACTGTGTAGTATGAGCAGATAGTGTCCTGGGATGGGGGATATAGTTGATCCCACTGGAGATAGAGTCCCAGGTTCTATAGACCCTATATTCCAAGACAGGAAAGACACAATACAAGAAACAAATGAGGAGCAAATAGTTTTGAAATCAGAATGACCTGGTCTCAAATCCCAGCTCTACCCCTCATCTTGTGTTTTTTTTTTCTTCTTTTAACCTTAATCTCAGTGTGATTTTTCTTCTCTGCAAAATTGAGAGAGGGAGGATGACTTGGAACTGCCGTGACAAGGATAAGAATTTGCTGAATGAAAAAGTGGAAACAGTGGATCGAGCTGGAAGGGAGAGAATAAAATTCTCAACACAATAGAAGTATTTATCCTTACACTAGTAGATAGTTTGTATACACACTCACATGCAAGAAGATACACATAGGGATGCAAGTTCATACACACAGACACACATGTGTAGATAGATAAATAAATATGTATTAAGTGAGCCATATATTCACATGTAAATGCATAGTCAGATATGTAGACAGACATGCATTTCTAACTACACACATGTGCGTGTGCGTGTGTGTACATTTCTCACTCAGAGAAAGAACACAACATGGATAAAATGTAGATAAATTAAGTAGGGGAGTCAGAGATATACAAGACATGGAGTCTTTAATGATATTTTTAATTTTTCTATGAGGAGGCAGATGACAGCATAAGAGCTAAGGCCTTCTAAAGGAGGGTGGCACTGCACAGGAAAGTGGGGACACGAAAATAGTCAGAGCAGATGGGAGCAGAGGAATCCTTTTGATGGCTCAGGACCTCGATTTCCTCATTACAGGGAACAGTTCCTTTTTGTAGAGATGTGACAATAATTTGTTGCAGAATTATATATAAACAAAGAATCGATTAATAAATACTTAGAAGTATCATGGTCACAAAGAAATAGGAACTCTGGTGGGCATGACTGGAGGCTCTGTGGGAAGCTGATACTAGAAACCAAGTCACAGCCATAGGCCCATTTGAGTGATTCAAGATCTCCGGGCAATGTATGGTAATAGTGATCTGAGGAAGACTTTGCACTTCCCACGAAACTTTGCCTAGAGCTTCAACTTCACCACTGTATCCCTTCTAGATAAACACAGCAAACTTTCCCCTGGCCTTTCCTGCTAGCCAAAATAGTTTTCCTAAATATATTAAATTATTTACTTTTCTAATTAATGGAGGTTGATGGGCCTGAAAAGTTTTGTTCTTTCCTTTCTCCCTTCCCTCACTTCCTTTATTCCTTTTTGTTTATTTTTTCTTTTGTGGTTTAAAAAAATTTTTTTTAATCTTTATTGGTACATTACATATACGCATCATGATTGCACTCCATAATGGGGATTTGTACCAGTATAAAACACAACTTAATTCTCATTTTTTCCCATAGCCCTACCCACCCTACTGCCCCCCTCATACACATAAAATTTGTTTCCTTACTTTTTTGTTACAATCTCATCACTTTTCCCCCTTCACCCTATTTTACATTGAGCATTTTCTATTTCACAATATATAACATACAATTCTAGGACTCATTTACATCTTTATTTTCTCATACCAGAGAAAAGATGTGATATGTACCTATCTGTGCCCTATTTATTTCACTTATGGTTTTGAGAATTGAACCCAGCTAGAATGGAGCCTCGTCCCCAGGAATGTTTGTTTCCATTTTGTGACAGGGTCTTGCTAACGTGTCCAAGACAGTCTAGAGCTTGTGACCTTGTTGTCCAGCCCCTCCAGCAGAGCAGGGTAGACTAGAGGCATGCACTGCATGCCCTGCCCCTTCCTTGATAAGAAATACATTTGGAATCTGGGTTTTGTTTATTGTTCATGCATTTTTAAAAATTACACATGTGATCTGGAGAACGGCCCCACCCCTTTTTCCAAAGCACCAGGGCAGCCCAGCCATACTTCATTTGACCCAGAGCTGCATTATTGACAACTAGACAAAAATGACAATAGATCTTGCAGAGATCTCATAATGTCCTAATATCTTCGGAAACAAGGCTAAAACCTTGGACAGTGGAGACAGTATTCATTTGTTTAGATGTGATGGACTAATTTAAAAAAATGTCAAGCATTTTAGGAAATAGTCAAATGCACCCAGGTCTGGGGAAGTTCTCACTCTTAAAAAGCTCACAGTCAGGTTGATAAATAAATGGCCAGGTGAGACCACAAGAACATGGAAAATTCGAGGGGGAAAGGTAGTCTAGGCACCTCCTCCCCAGCTAGGCTTTTTCTCTAGAGCATGATATTCATTCCACAAATGAACGGAGAATCCTACTCAAGACATCCTGTTGTCCCTGTACCATACCACAGGACAGAGCCCAGGATTAGAACTTGGCTCTTTCTGTTTACTAATTTTTTGCATGAGATTTGGCCTGAACAGACTTTTTTTCTCCAAAATACAGTAGTGCAAAATGTTTTATAATTTGACCTCTAATAACAGTTTGAAAATTTTTGCATCACTAATTTTTTTTTTATACAGGGTTTCAGTGAAGTTTGTTTGTTATCAAAAATGCACCCGTTTTTGAGTTATTGCCACTTATTTATAAACCTTCCCTCTTTCATTAGTTTTCAGGTCATAATGTAATGAATAATCCATGTAGTTATCACCAGTGAGGCACAGGAAAGTAATTGGGAATAAAAAGTGCTATGCATATTAATGGGGACATGAACTTGCTTTAGGAATTCTAGATATCAAAAATTGCCCTATCCCTTCAACACAGAAAGCCCGCTTTGGTATTCACAGAAACGCCAAGGTCAGTGGCACCGGTTCCCTCCAGTTACAGGATGTCTTCCTATGGACACCAGATTCCTCGGAGAGTCATGCTACAGGTCAAAATTCCAGCAATGAGGTATCTATTTGAAAATGTATGTCCCAGAAGGTGGATAATAATTGTGTATATTATTATTGAAGGAAACCTAACTCACAACTAGATTCTTCACAGATTTATCTCTTAATAGCACACATTGTTTGCATGATATCTCATACTGTGTGATATATCTACAAAAAGACACTCAGGATTATGGGTGGTTTTTTTTTTTCTTTCCATTTTGTCTTGTTTTTTGAAGTTCACTAGAAACTTTACCTTCTTGGTCTACATCCTCTCAAGATGTCTGTCTCTATACACCAGAAATCAGGGCACACACAGAGTGTAAGGGAGTCCTGTACATAGGCAGAGGGCGGACTCCACACACTACTGGAGGTAATTGTTATATCGTTGGTCTAAAATGCTCTCAGAAGTCCCCTGTGTTTAGAATTGGGCCAGCTCATGAGAAGTGAGTCACTGAAGATGTGATGTGGAGGATTATGTTCTTTATTTTAATTTTATTTTTATTAGTCCAGGTCTGCAGCCTTTAACAATCACATTTTGCTTGGGGTTGGTGCATGTCCAATAACACATCTCAAGACTTATTTATTCTCTCATCTCTACTTATTTACTCCCCCATCTCTTATTCTCTTTCTCATTTGGAAAGGATCTATCTCTCCATTTCCTATCAGCTGTGTTTGACTTTGCTCTTTATTTAGATATTGGGTCCCACATATAAGAGAAGCCATGTGATATTTAAGATTATGTATCTAACTTATTTAACTTAACATTATGGTCTCAAGGTGCTTTTATTTTCCCAAAAAACTTCATTTTATCATTCTTTATGGCATACTAGTTTTTCATGTCTTTTATCTATTTATCTGTTGGTGGACATATGAGCTGCCTCCATGATTAAGACAGTGTTAATTGCCCTGCTATAAATACGGGTACACAGGTAGGTTGGATGATATTGCTAGTTTTAATTGTTTGAGACTTAGTCCTACTGATTTTCCCAATG
>PVIR01017727.1:0-34321 GCA_004026965.1 Petromus typicus | reverse complement strand
TTAAAATAGTGTGAAAGTAACACAAGTCTATTATATAAATTTAAAATCTTTGACACATATATAAAGTATGTCTGTCATACTCAAGTATGTTAGGATCAAACTCATTTAATTTTCAAGTTTTATAATATCTCCTAACTACCTTGCCACCTTCTCACCACATTATATTCCCTATATTTTAGCCACACTAGACCATTCAATATGCAATATTATTTTGCTGTTTTTGCTTTTTTGGTTCATTTTTGTTTGTTTGTTTGCTTTTGAGACAGGGTCTCACTTTTTTGTAGTTCAGGCTGGCCCTGAGCTCAGCCTCAAACTCACATCACAGCAATCCTCCTGCATCTGCCTCCCGAGTGCTGGGATTACAGACATGAGCCACCACACCTGGCACTGTGGTATGTGGTACTGAGTGCTGCTGGGCATAAGTCTCCACACCCAGTATTGTATGTGGTTAACTGGGGATTGAACCTGGGTCCTTGCAAGACAGGTGCCGGAACCACTGAGCCAAATCCCCGGCCCTGGTTCATTGTTTTTAGGCAATGAAATTTCTCCATTGTCAGTTTTGTGAAGTATTTACATGAATTTTTGTCTTATCTCTAGAATCAACTAATTTCTGAAGTCTGTCATTGTCCGCATCAGATTTAGGCTGACATAACTATATAACATATCCTTTTGGATTCACCTTTTCTAATGTGCTTGGGAGAATTTGTCAATTTATGAAACTATATACTCCTTGATTTGGCTCATTTAGCTATTGATTCCACAAACCCTAGCTCAGTGCCTGTGTCACAAAAGGACTAGTGTATTTTTTGAATGAAAGGAATAACTTTGAAGAGTTTTAAACTTAGAATTTTATGATTTTGTAATAGTGAGCACAGAGTTTGAGGTAATTCTTGTCTTTGCAAACAAAAACATGAAACCATCATGTATATTTTGTGCTATATATTTCAATTCAGAAATTAATAACTGTCATTTCCAGTGATATTGAAATCGATCAGCTTGTTCTGATAGCAATAGCTTGAACTTTCCACTTTAAGTTCCCCATCAAATTTTCTTCTAACCATTTTATGTGTTGGTGATTATGAGCTGAATTCAATCATTTTTCATTAACAATTATAGAATCAACTATTTAAAATTCTATTATGACAGTTAATCTTGATTTCTCTATTGAGTTTACAGGTACATTTTAGGTATACATTATAATCACATTCAATATTGAGAATTTAATCTTGATTGTCAAATTGACTGGATTAAGAGACTCCTAGTGATTGCACTGTAAGAACATTCACCTCATCAACAGTTACATAACTGATAATATCATTGTTGAATGGGCCGTTATGAGGTGGGGCCTTGTTATAAGAAGTAGGTCATGTGACTATTCTGGTTCCTGAATCTTTTTTCTTTGCAGTCTTCTCTGTGCTCTGCTTTGTTACTGTCTTAGATGAGCAGCTTTGCTGTGCTACAACCTTCCGCCATGGAGTTTCTGCCATAGAGCCAGACAACTATGACTATGAAAGTGAATCTGAAATTGTAAGCTGATAGAAACCCTCCTCCTACTTGGTGTTGAGTACTGTGTCCAAGCAACAAGAAAGCTGATGAATAATACATTGATCATCCCTTTTATATTTATTAGCTGGAAAGCTCTTAAATGCCTCCAAATGAAAATCTCCTGCTCATCAAATATGACTATTTCCTTATCCTTAACTAATTTATACTGGAAATACAACACAATGCCTATTCATTGCCAAATTTCAAAATAAATAATTGGTACTCCAGCTACATTTATCCCAGCATGTAAGTATATTTATTTTTGAGTTTGTTCTTGTTATTAATGTCCTTATAACATAATATAATATGCTATCATCCTTTCTTATCATAAAATGTTCAGCCTTTGATGCATGTAATCCTATAAATATTAAAGATTTTTGTAGTGTTCTTAACACAAGTCTGTAATTTCTTATACCAATCAGCCAATTGGCTACAGACAGTTGAAAACCAGTTATCTTATTGTGTGATGCCAAAATTGTTTTGATGGAAGGATCCATCTTTGCTTAGGTGACTACCTTGATAGATAGTTTGGAGTAGAAGGGGAGAGAAAAGGGAAAGAAAAGAGGAAAGAAGAGGCAAGATAATGGCAAGAACTTGGGACCCAAATGAATACCATTAGCTAGGACTTTTCAAGACAGAAATATTTAGTATCAGTCTTATATTGTGATGAAAGATAGGCTTATTTGGGTTTTCTGAAAGATGGGAGACCTGACTGTGTCTTCTGATGAGAAAATACAGTGGGGAATAAAAATTTGGGGGTATAGGAACATAAAGGAGTGTTTGGGGGTTCTATCCTTGAAAGATTAGATCTACTGCATAAGAGCAGATGTGTTTTAAATAGAGATGTGTGTAGTTAAGCTGTCGTAGAAGCTGGTAACACAGAGCATATCACACAGAGGTGGGTCATTAGGACAGAATGGCAGTAGAAATATGATAGCAAATGGATGGGAAAAAGGGAGGACATTTTCTTTAGTGTGCTTCACGTTTCTCCATGTAATAAAATCAGTAGCTGAAAGTGAGGATGTGGGTGGATCTGTATGGAAATGTTTGAAAGGAGTGAGATAGTTATCTGTGAGCAGAAGAACAAATGGGAGAGGGAATTTTTGCTGGTAATCATTAAAAACCCATTTAAATTAAAAATTAGAGCATTCAGCCAGGCTTATTTGCTGAGATATAGGCTGAGGGTGGCAGAAAATTGGAGTTTTCTAGGCTTCTTATTGGTCAAACATGTATTAAATGACACAGAGGCAACAGAACTGAAGACATTTTCAAAGGAGTTAATATAAGGATTAAATACAAAGTTTAGAGTGATTTAAGAGGGAAAATGAACTTCCATGGGAGCAAAGGAAAGAGAAAATAGGGTAGATTTAATTGACTGGAGTTTAAATTAGGTGGAAATTGTATGTGAGTAGGGGAACTAAAATGAGTACCCTCACATGGCATTCTGACAATTGGATACATAAAATCAAGATGACAAAGGGGTCAAAATTATTATCCAGGTCTAAAGCATGGCCATTAACATTAATGGCTGAGGGAAGGTGGATGCTGAGGTAACAGAGAAGTTCATATAGGTAGAAATGCAAACCGACAAGAGTTAAGGATACAGGACCCTCAGAAAGAGTGACAATATTCAAACCAATATTTAAACTTCTAAAAAAAAATGAAAGCAAGATCATATTTAAGACAATAATAAAGGTGTAGTGGGTATAGCATGTGCTAAAAATTCAGTAACATGAGTTTGAATAGACAAAGCAAGATTAGGGGACATAAAATGAAATTTTAAAAATCCTTAGGTTCTTCAAGAGGCAATCAGAAATCAAGAATAAATTGAAACAGAAAACAATTGAAGTATAAAAAAAATGGTACATGGAAATTAACAGTATCATAGCAAATAAGATCTAACAGATGGATTTAATTTCTGAGAAGTCATACAAAGCAAACTGATGGTCTGGGAAATAAAGGTGGAAATATTGCCTGCGATATAGAACAAGGTTGCAAAGACTTGGTATCTAAAATGGAAGAAATGAGAAACGTGATGGACAGAAAGGAAAGCCCTAAGAAACTGTGGAAGAAGAGGGCTAAATATTTAAATCATCATCAGAGGAAAACTTCAGATCCTCGAGAAAAATCTGATTGTTCATAGTAAAGGAGCCAGCAAATTCTAACCATGGTAAATGAAAAAAGAAACCTATGTCGACACAGCATAAGATTAGGTACCAAGGATAAAGCAAAATTCTAATAGCTTCCAGAAAGATCATTAGTTACTAAGGAATGAGAAATAGATTAATGTCAAAATTTTTTTCTAATCAACCTTGAATACAAGAAGAAAATGGGAAAACACTTAAAACTTTAGTGTGAAAGTGATATTTCTATTGTGATAAAGAACACAAAGCTTTAAATTTATCATTTTATCATTTTTTGTACATAGTTCAATCACATGTCAAGCATGTTCACATTGCTATCCAGCAAATCTCTAAAATGTTTTCATTTTGTCAAAACTGAAATTCTATGCTCATTAAACACTAATTCTCTTTCTACTCCTTCAGCCTTCAGTGACCACCTTTCTACTTTTTGTATCCATAATTTTGGTATTTTAAGTACTTCACATGAGTAGAGCTACACATTATCTGTCTTTTCATGACTGACTTACTTCACTCAGGATAATGTCCTTAAAACTCACCCATTTGTGTGTCAAAATTTCCTTCTTTTTACCATATAATCCCTCTTGAATGAGGAGAATGTTTAATGTAGATGTCTATGGATAGCCTGGTAGAATTAAAATGTGAGGGCAAAATTAAAACATTTTTAGGCATAAGCCTTTATTCAAATAGTCCCCCTGAACATAAGGAAGCTTTAGGTAATATGAAGAAAACATTGCTAGAAATACAAGGAGAAAAGAACATCTGAAATCACACTTGGCAAAGATGTTAGCTTTAACAGTTGCTGGACACAATGCAGGAAACACATAGTGTAAAGAAGAGGTTGGTTTTGCTAATGGTCTTCAGAGGACTCACAGTGGCAGAAGTGGCACCTTGGAGGAATTCTGCTCATTCCTTGGCATTCAGAACATACATTTCCAGATCACGCCTGACAGACCCACCTCCAACCAGGCTCCGCCTCCTAACAGTACAGAAAACTGCTGAGCCCATCAGTAGATGAATTTACTAATGAGTACAGCACAACTCTGATTCAGTCTCCTTCCAACCCAAGAGACTGGGAGACGTTGAAATCTAGACCGTAGTGGTGACTCAGTACACCTGTTTCAGAACTTAAAGAGGAAGTGAGCACAAAAATTAGACGAGACTTCAATAGCAATCAGCAAGTTAAATGTAATGTATCCTTATCTCTATTTCTACTTCTAGTCCACCATAGAAAATACACTTCCTTTTGATAAGTTCATGCAAGATATTTCAACATTAATGGAGCTCCTATCATCTTAATATAAAATAAAACCAGAAATAGTTCAGTCTACCTACTCTGATCAAATGCAATAAAAGTAGATATTAATAACAAAAAGAGAAAAATTCTCTAATAATTGAAAATAATAATTGCTTTTCAAGAGAGAAATAGAATCTAGTGTGTCAGAGTGAGGTAAGCTGAGATTTTATCATTTTTAAAAAATAACTTTCTAGTGAGATTTTATAACATCCCTTTTGAAATTAAATAATGAAACTCTCTAAAAGGAAAATAAATTAGCCACTTACATCCACAGCAATCCATCAAAACTTCAGAGGTTCTCGTCTTTTATTTTCAAAATATTTTCACTAATATTACAGGTATAGACATCATTCCTATCAGAAGCAATGAGAAAACCAAATTATGGCTACAGTCTAGTTAAAGGATAAGTGATGAGCCTTTCCCCACTTGGGAGCTTCTAGAAAGGGTCTACCTCCCCTAGATCATGTTTAATAGAGAGAACCATGTTAAAATATCATTTGTTTATGCAGAAAAATCAAGACCATGCTGTAAAGACAGAATGATCTTTCTGAAAAATTTGCTTAAAATGTAATCCACTCTAACACAATGAACAGAAATTCACTTTTCAGACTTTATTTGTTTGCCAAGGACAGATTCTAGCTGGTGATTGAGGTAGCAGAGTTCACTGTGTGCTTCATTCTCTGAGAGGTAAACACAAGCAAGTGATGACGTGTAGTGTCAGGTACAAGGCCCTTCGTTCCTCGGAAGGAACAGGACATTCCTGTGTTTAGGACAGTTTATAAACATTTGCTTTAAAACCCTTTTAAAAACAAGTGAACTCAGTATTAAAGGACATAGAAAATGTTTTTCTTTCATAACAGAATACACATAATAATGAGAGTAATATTTTCTTATTCAAAATGAAATCATAGAAGCTGTTAGGAAATGAGTTCAGAGTTTAAATTCCTCAAGCTAATGTAAAAATCTCATAGTTATATTTCACTATTTTCTCTAAGATCTCACTGATAAGCACTGATTGCTATAGTTCTTTTCATTGCACTAGACAGAGCTGTTCATTTCTTACAAATCTATCCAATTTTTCCCGAATTTCACTCAACACTCAAAAATAAATAGCATTCTTGAACTGCAACATGGAGTTCAGTGCAACAAATGGTCTACATCATCGGTAGTGTCTATGCTCCTTGGAAAAACTTGGGATTATAAACAAGTAGATTTTACTCTAGTTACAGCTTCTCTCCTAGTGGCCACCAAAGATAACGCATTTTTCTCAAGAACAAGTTACTGTGTCTTGTGTGCACCCAAAGCAAGCACAAAAACAAGTTAGTATGAAGATTCTGAGAATGATCTTTGAGTATATTCAAATACTATATTTTACATTTCCAAATACTATTATGCTATGTTCTTGAATCTGTACTTCTTTCCCAAGGCAAATTGCAGAGTGTAGCAAAATCAGTGTTAGAAGGAAAATATTTGCTTCTTATTTGAGCTATCAGGAGTTTAACTTGGTCAAAGTCAACTTTGTACAGACACACCATTTTTTATATGTTTGACACAATTTAAAATAAAGGGGAAAGTTCTCACCATATATGACACTTAAAGGTGTCTTAATTACATATATTTTAACACTTGGCCAGCATATAAATTAGTCATGTAACAGCCATGCTGAAAATGTGCCTCTCAGCCTAAACTTCTTAAGTAACTTTGCCTTTTTAGTGATAAATAGATTTTAAAAGTTGAGAGGCATTCTAGTACATTCTTGGGTTTATTTACTTATTGCCTAGAAAATCTTTGCTGAGAAATCAGGTCAGGACACATTGGTGCCATTCTGGGAAAGTTCTGTTTGTCCTGGTGAATTCTTTTTAAAACGCAGATTGGATTTCTCCATTGACATAACCATGTTTTGTGGCAATAAATTGTTTTAGAGAATCAGAAGGAAATAAAGTTTGCCATAAAGAAGGTTTGAAATGATCAAACTTATTGACTGACCAATAAGATCCAACAATAGATGAGGCAGAGTTATGAAAGGGTATAAGTAATAATGGGATAAAATGCAAGGACAAATCAGTAGTATGTCGATTAGTATTTCTCTAATATCTGTTTTGATTACCAATCTAAAGGTTCTGTGTATGTGTTATTTTGCATTTCTGGAAACTTGCTGTTAAAGCTTAAGATAATTTCTAATTTGCTCCTTTGATATATGATTCTTTTCATCAATTATTTCAGCTGCATAATTCAATTTCTCAATGTATAGCAGTATGATTTTCCAATGTTCTTTGGAACTGCTTCATCTTTATGCTTTTCTAGTGCTCTAGCTCAGTGTTCTCTCACTCAGTATCATCTTTTCTCTTTATTTGGTTCAAAGAGTAGAGTTGTTGGAGTTTGGGGTGAGAGTCATGCATCCCACTTCCATTTGTCTGCCTTCCTGAGAGGCTTGTTTGAAAACCACATTCCTATCCATTCTGTTTAAGTTGTAATTCCTTAATACTTCTTGCACACAGCCCCAGCTCTCCGGAAATCTGAAGGAAGGGTCACTGGAGGAGCTAAAGTGGTCCTGCTGTCGTGAATCACCACCCTAAAGGTAGGGCCTGGAGCAATAGGCCTGGATTTCAATAGGCCGCAGAAGCGCGGAAGCATTTAAGAGAAAACATCTTCCTGCTTCTCAGCTGTCCCAGCCCCCGGCAATTCCCAACTCATGGGGTTTCTTTCAAGAAGCACCTGTTTGCATTGTAGCCTGAATTTGTAGCAAATTATTTCTACACAGTTGGAAATAACATCAAATTGGCTCTTTTACCAGGCACGCTGGACGGCACATTTGGGTTTCGTAGATGTTTGTGTGTTCTTGTAGTGTAAAAATGCCTTTATTTAAAACAAATACATTTTCCAGCTCATTATCCCACAGTGTGAAGCCCAATTCTGTTAAAAATAATTACAATGGCTGAATTATTTTGCTGAGAAAAACAGGTATCCACACGCCAGTCTGCATCTAAACTTTTGTTTCCAGCAGGCTTTTGATGCATCATCTTGGGGTATTGTGGTTTGAAAGTTTAAGAAATATTCCTCTCAAGTTATTGTCACCCACACTTTTACTGCTCTGATTATGAAAAACGTCCTTAAAATACTTACAATAAGCATATCTTACATCTCCTCTGAGACTACATAGAAATGAAAGTTTCATTTATTTGACTCTTCTATTTTGCTTCTTAAGAATATTGAACCTCAGGCATGTCATTCTGTTGAAAAGAAAATAAAAGGTTGATGTTATATTTACTACATGCATTTTAGCATTTTAAATTTGCTTTGCAGAAACAAGAAATCTGAAAAAAGATGGAAGGTTTTGGATGCAAAATTTCATTTCTCATATAAAGTCCGAGGCTTTCAGGTCCATGAGCCAGCCCACTTCAAACTGAGCCACCCGCAAACTCTTACTCCAGATTGATTTTGGTTAGGGTGACATAAGACCATCTTTTCAGGTGAATTCTTCCTCCACCTGTCATTTGAAAGGAATTAGTTCCGGGGAATGAGATGGATAGTGAGGAGGAGAAAATGGTATTTTCTGTTCACAGAATTTTTTCAATGTCTGAACTTTTATGTTACTGAAGCAACTGGGGTTGATTATTAATTCTCACTAACCTAAGGTTGAATAGTCATAACTTCCAGGGATACTGGAAAATTCCTCTAGGCTAACACAGATTTGTGATGCACAAATTCAGTGTGCAACACAGTTTTGGCTATGACTGCCATGGCACTCCTGAACAGGTTGCAGGACAAAACATTCTAAATATCCTTTATACTCACGTTCTCCTGGCCTCCAATGGTGCTCCTTGAACAGTATGTGAGATGTTGGGAAATTCTATATTCTGGATCTTCTTCTTGGTGTCTCACACTGCACATTTTTCATATTAAAAATTCTAAGAAATTTTGCAAGGGAATAACTTCTTTAATTTTATTTCATTCTCCATTCCAAATATATATGATAATGATTCTTTTTTATATGCAACATTTACTATAGTATTGCATTTCACAGAAGAATGTTTTTCCTAAAAAAAAAGAGCTTTAGAAGAGAATTTCCAGAATAATCTTCTGTACATATTATAGTTGGTATGAAATATCAGGTGAACTGTTTTTTAATTGATCTTATTGGTACATTTTATAGACACATGATCACAATCAACATTGAGAATTTGTACCAGTACATGATATCTTTTTTAAAAATTCAAATCTTTATTGGTACATGAATATACACCATCATCACATTCAACATTAAGATTTTGTACCAGAATATGACAAGACTTGATTTTCATTTTCCCCTCCCCCCAAGCTGGCAACCCCCACCCCCTATATACATAAGCTTTGTTTCCTTTTAAAAATTACTATCACATTCTTTTTCCCCTTGTTATTTACCCCTACACCCATGGCAGATCTTAATCCTCACTTTTTTCCATTCCCCTGTCCTCCCTACAACACCCTGCCCTCTATATACATAGGCTTTGTTTCCTTTTCTAATCTTTACTTACCCCTACTCCCTCCCTTTCTCTTCATTTAGGTGAACTGAGAATGTTAAAAGCATTCTAAACTTATGGGAGGTGTGCGAATGCCCAGGATATAAGAAAGACATCATGATGCAAATAGGAAATATATAATTTAGTCTTAAGTCAGGTTTAGGCTTTTTCTGACAGTGCTATCAATATAACTTTGTTTTAAATTAGTATTCTGAAAAATATGAACTAATGTTTACAGAAACGATTTTACATGTGCAACATGGTAGGTGTATGATGCCCCGGTCTAATCTAGATGAGAGGTCAATTTTAGGAAGCAATTGTCCACAATTTATGCATGTTTACATTTATATAAACAACTTAGATAATTATATATGTACATGCACTATTTATGTAATATACATAGTACTTCAGTAACTCATTCTATTGTTAAAGGTCTATGTAAGAAAAACTTTTGAGTTTCTTCTTTAGTCCCCAAGCTTCCTGCTTTTGCACATTTTGAAAGCAGTTTGGATCACTTTATGTGTATAGTACATGGTGACGTGATTAGCATCATTGCAGTAGGAAGATAAATTAAAAACATCATTCCTGCCCTTGAGTAGTGGTTCACAAAATACACAACAGTTGGTTTTTTAAGTAGCCTGGGAAGGAGGGGGAAAGAAAGAGATGCTGAACAAACATCAACTGAACAAACAGTCCAAACAAAAATGAGCTTGGTCTTTTCCGTGGTCAACTGGTAAAGGGGAGCAGATTTATCCCAGGTGTTACCAGCTCTCAGCTGCCTGGCTGCTTGCTTAGAGGAGCCTGACCTCCATCGCACTTGGACCTCTGCACCGCTGTTTTATATGATGCCTGTTGTTCCCTGTGATGCTAAGATTAAGCACAAGAGTTTTACTGAAGACTAAGAGGAAATAATTATTTAAGAAAAAAGTATTTTTAGGAGAGGACTTCACTGGAAAAAATCTAAAGCCTGTCCCTTTGATCGATCTGATGGCTACTTTATGCAGGAAAGCTGTAACACACACTTCCCAGTTATTGTGTTACTGCAAAGTCTTTTCAAATGGTCACACTTTTATCTAGTGAAGGAAGGAAGAGCATACTGGACCACAGCCAGAAACCTAGTTACCAGCTTTCTACTGGCGAGCTGATGACATTTTCCTAGTCCTGCAGAGGAAAAGAGGAGGTGGCATATTTTCTCCACTTTTCTAAATAAAGAAACAAGTCTTTCAATTCTTTTTGGGGGAATTCAGCTAGTTTGAGAAAAGATCGGAAGGGAGGTAAAGAAAGACTAGGAGTCATTGTGATTGCTGGTTCTGGATACGAATGTATTGACTTTGATGGCTGTGATGACGTCTGACCTTCTCCCAGGGCGCAAAAGGAAAAGGAACATGATCAAGTATATCATGGTGACCATTTGACTCAGGTCAGAGAAAGCACACACTAAGGAGTATTATTTCCGATGAAAGATTAACAAACCACTGCACTTAAATCCTGGCTATGTCCCGCCTTCGCTTTTTATGTGCTTGGTAAGGAGAGACTTGTGGGTTAGTTAGTTAAACAGTTAACTAGGAATACTCTTTGATAATTAAATAGAACTTTACAGTCCAAAAATAGAAAAGGCTCAAGATGAGGAAATGAATAATTTCATTTTTATTGGAATTAGGAAGTGTTTGCAGACTTTTCTGGTATATTCTCTGATTTTGAAATCTTTTCAAATGTTATCCAGTCCTCACATTGTCATCACACCTAGACCCATCATCTCCAAGGAATAGAAGTAAATAAGGCAAGGTTTTATTTAATGCTAAACGCACCATGTCTCTTATAAGCGTGGAGCCGATACTTTAAAAATGCAGCTGATATAGACTGCGTGACAGTATAGTTATTCTACCTAAATTTATAATTGGTGTGCAAGTATTTTAAAAATGCAAACCTGAAAACCGCCCTTTAAAATATATTAGCCACAGGCGTTGAAATTCTATGTCGTCACTGACCAAGCTATCTGAAGCTCATATAAATACCAAAAAGAAATGCTAAGAATATAAACAGTCTATTTGTCCCAACTAGGGTCATTTAACTACCTTCCTGTTTATGTAACATGAGATATGATTCATTTTAAGAAATAAAAGGTGTTAGCTAGCATGAGATCATTTATTTGTATTTGCTCTCAGTAGGAGCAATTACCAAAAATATAGGCCCAATGCCAAGAGTTAGTTCAGATTCCAGGAATCAAGTTCACAGCTCAAGGAGCAAAAACTGAAGTGGGGCCTGGAGGCTACTGAGCAGCCATTAAAGTAGAGTATGACTGAAAAGATGTTGAGCATTGGCTAATGAGTGATTGGAGAGGCCTTTGACTCAGGCTGGGTGTCTAATATAGAAGTAGGCATAAGGCACTCCGAAAGTTCCCTAGGCATCCAGCTTGGGTGTCAGGGCTCAGTAAAGGCTCCTTAGAGAATGACTATCATTCTACAGAATAGAAATATACATCACAGGGCTGTTATTCTCTAAGAACAGGATAACTAAACACCAGTCTCTGTATGTGTCCATGGGTAAGAAGGCACTTCGCAGGGTGAAAATGTTAAGACTTTCCATGCACAGTGTGTCGTTTGAGGATGCTCCACAAATGTGACCCATAACAGCTATTGCTACCTACTTGAATATTTCCAAATCTCGTCTTCTCTAAACAAATGGCCCAATTCTACTTCCCTAACCTCTTCAACTAATTGTGACCATGAGACTCACTTCATCACACACATGAGAATAGAGGTGATATGTTAGCTCCAGATGGATGTTTTCAAACATCTGTGTACAAGTCATCATCTCTGGTCTTTGTTATGATGATCTGGGAGGCTCATGTGTAGGTGAAATGCTCAACTTTGGCTTAAGTGACTGAGAAGCATAGTCATTCATCAATCTGCAATAGGTCTGGAGTGTACAAAAAACCCATATTTTCTGACATCTGATTTTTAAAATTGTAAACAGTGTAACTGTTAGATACAAATACTCATCCATAGTTGCTTCTGTGAGCTCTGATGATACCTAATAAAGAAAGTGAATGCTGAGGAAGCTATGGCAGTTTTACTGCCTGGCATCAACTATGGTGGCCCAGAAGTCTTTCTTGGATTTGTGTTTTGGTTACTGACTGATAAGCAGCCAATTATGTACTATTCCAGTGAGAGATTGTCATTTATTTATACATATATAGTCTAAATATGCCAAATCCACAGGAGATATTAAAGTAATATCTATTCTACTTTATATGTTATTTGTCCTAGAATCAAATGGTAGCAGTTCCAAACCATTGCAACATATCTAAGTTTGTCTTTTAAGTCACAAATTAAGGGCCAGGGACTTAGCTCAGTGGCATCATGCCTACCTTGAAAGCACCAGAGTCCGAGTTTGGTCCTGGATGCTGCCCAAAATATAAAAGTTATAGTTTAAAATAGCCAAATAACTAATTTGTTCCAGTGTATTTACTCTCCAGGTAAGTAAACAAGAATTTGTGTTCCTGTACTACACCCAGGTCCCTTCTCCCTTCCTCAGTGCCTACACAACTGCCAAGGTCTGCTGTCATGCGCTCAGGCCCTCTACTGTCCACCCCACCTTCCCTCTGCATGGGGGAGGACTAGTTCACACTATATTGGTTGCGTTCTGCCTTACTGTGTTTTCCTACCTCTAAATTTTCAAGCTCTAATCCATTTAAACCATTTTCTCAGGTTGTTATCAATTTCTTTTCTAATTCACATCTGGTTTTTCTGTTAACAAGTAGACATTTATGTTCTGATCACATTTTAGTGTATATCATGTTCTTTTCATTTTCTACGCTCTTTCCCATGTTTTGGCAGTAGTGTATCACCTTATTTCTACCAGTTATGTGTTCAGTTAAAATTTCAATTTATGTAGGAAAACATTTCTTCCACTGTAGTATAAGGAAGATTTTCTTTCCTTATTACACTACGGGGTGGGGCTCTGGGCCAATTTAGGTCAGCATTTACAGAATATTAACATCCATTTTAATGGAGTTGTGGATCTGTTAATGTTGATGATTAGATGAAGGATTAATAAAGGACTATACAAAGAGGATACAGTGTTTTGAGGAACCTAGGAAAAGTTCTTAGAGAAGATGAGGTTGAACTAGTCTGATATGGAGAGCAAACAAAAAGAAAAACACTGCAAGTAGGAATAACTGTATAGTTGTGAAATTTGTCAGACTGGAGCTCATTTTGTTAGAGAAGAAGACTAAAGGGGGTAGAGTAGGTCGGTTAAATGAGAATTGAAGAGCCTTAGGTAGTCAGAAGGCAAAAGGTATATCAAAACTTCTAGAACTTGTGAAAATGTCACTGCCTCCCTCTACTCTTCCATGCCCAGCTCTGCTGTGGTGAGCCATTGTTACTAATGGAATGATGAAACTGCTCTTGGCAAGATCAAAGAATTGAAAACCACTGCTGTAGGCAATTAGGGGCCAGTGGAAGTTCATCAGTGAAGAGTTTATTGCAAGCAGTTATATAACAGACAATGAGCAGCACACAGTGCCATGAATCCCTCATTGAGCATCTCTTTGGCACCATTGAAGACAGATTTTAGAGCCAGGGACCTAAATAACTCATGTGTTCTTTGATTTGCAGTTATGACACATCATAAACAACAGAAGTAGCGTTTAAACCATTTTCTCAACATTTCAAGAAGGAAATATAGAATTGTAATATTCATACATAATATAAATGCTGGGATCAGTTTTGATACTTTATAGATTTTTTTTTTGTATGTTCTACAAAGAAGTTGTTCTGAGTGAAATGCGATGAAGTAAACTATCCGGGGCACAGGTAGTCTGGCCAATTTATAAGTCCCTTTCAAAAACAAAACAAGAAGTGTTTCCTTCCATCTGTTCTAAGTACTGCACCTGAAGCCAGGAACCAAGCCTGAAGCTTGCCAACATTTACATGCTGATTAATCCTATAAAATCTGATAGACTCATTCCACTACAACACCTGGAATAATTGCATAGTTGCTGGCAAAAGAGAGCAGAAGGTACTGTTAAATCTGCCAATCATGATGCGTTTAATAGTTCTCCTGGCACTGTGCTAAATACTAGAGTCCTGACCTTTTTGTTTACTCATGACCCATTTCTTTTGTGTTCTTCCTCTTTTGATTTGATTGTTTGCTGCTACACTGAACAACAACAAAAAGAAGAAGCAAGCCGCCCACACCAAAGTCCTCCCTTCTCCCTCTAGACTTCAGCATTACTAATAACAGTGGCAAAGGTAAGTGGGAAGCTGCTGAACCCCGAAGCCTATTAGTAAAATTCGGGATGAGGCCTTTTTATAAGCAATGGAGGCATGCTAGATTCCCAAGCCAGGATATATGGCAGCCTCTGAACAATCCTTTCTACTCAGTTATGCTGAATTGTTATTGTAGTGCTCATCGATGTTCTGTGTCTTATTAATAGTGCCTTGTTTCTCATATTAATTATGAAAGCTGAGAGAAAAAGAAAGGACATAGGTGTTTTCACTTCTTATTTTGTTGATAGATAACTAAGACGTGAAAGACATAACCAAATACTTTTCCATAGCTTACTCTTGTTGAGCATCTAGATAATCAAATATAGAAATAAAAGCCAAAACCAAAACCAAAATACTGATCTTCAGAAGTAAATGGCACAATGGAATATGTGTAATATCTAAAATAGCAGACCTGGAGTACATTGCCTTGAAAATCCTCAGTTTTCTTTTCTAAAAAACACAAATAATAACTATATGTTTATACTCAACATACATTAGTCTTCTCACTATATAATTTACTCAATTGTTACATTTTCTAATTTTTAAACTATGTGTTAGCAATGTGTGTTATGTTTGAAGTGCTAATAATTTATTAACACCTTTACAAACAGTACTTGCCTTTTAATAAAATACAGGCTTTTTATTGAAAAATTAGGAGATGGAATAATTGGTCCAATTATATAGATAGAAGATGCATGGAAATACCTTGTTTTATGAAAAAGATGATTGTAAAAATGGAGGTAAAATAAGTTAGAGTAAGTAATGATACAATTTCCACCAGATTGCAATCTTTTTAAGTCTTTAAAAATAACATTTATTTTGCTATTTGTGATTTTAAAATGATTATATATTCATCACACAAGTTATGTAGCACATAGAAATGCATGAAAAGAATTGATAGATTGAAGAAGATACTACTTTTCCTGAAAAAAATTGCTCAACATGTCAACAAACAAGTTTTTAAAGCATAACATTTTAAGGACAAACAGAAAAGATAGGAGATCATGGCAGATGGAGATGTGAATAAAATTTTGGAAGAGGAGAAGAAGAAGTGGTGGTAAATAACTTGGAAGAGTGAGAATGTTGAGATCTAGTCTTGAAGGTATAAGACAGTATGAAAAAAACCCAACAGCTGTGAGACTCCAAATCCAGGATCACAGGCATATAAAATATTCAGTAGCCATAAGGAAAGCTGAAGATACAGGGCTTGTTTCAAAGTCTATGAAACAAATACTTAGGTCTTCATATTCCCTTGCCCTAGCAGAAGACACCTTCTGTGATAGGTTGCACCAAAAGAACTATGAATCAAGGATTCAGCTGAGGCAGCAGGTGTACTGGGGAATACTTATCTCTGCTTTATGGATTCCTTGCAGAGAATTTCCCTACAGTAATATTCTAAGCATTTTGTCCTACCCTTGTCTCCATTCTGCTATAGAGAAAGACAAAATTATAACTATATTATAATGATTATAATTATAACTATTGTAATTATGATCTTTCATGAGCAGTAGGATTGAATCTGTTGGATTCATCAGATTTCTGTGTGTCTGTCTGTCTCTCTTTTTCTCCTCTCCTCCCCTCCCCCCTCCTCTTCTTTCTCTTCCTCTCCTTGCTTCCTTTATCATGGCTAAATGAGTTGGGTTTGTAAACTCAAGAATTTTCTCATGTGAATCCATGTAAGTATGCAGAACTCAAGTCCATTCGTCCTTTGCACTTGAACCACATACTTCTCACTAAAAATCAGTGAGATGCATGCTAGTTGG
Organism: Petromus typicus; assembly: GCA_004026965.1. NCBI lineage: Eukaryota > Metazoa > Chordata > Mammalia > Rodentia > Petromuridae > Petromus > Petromus typicus. Next base: position 17,803 of record PVIR01017727.1, on the reverse strand, counting down.
ACTTTCACCTATCTAGTGAGTTTGAAATTTGGGCAGACAGTGGAGGTGCCACTAGCTGATTTCCTAAATATCAAACAGACTGCATCTTGAACTAATAGATTCACAAACTTTTTCTACTTGATTGTCAAAATGTGGCACACTGGTATTATGGTAACACATGTAACATGGGTCAGCACCTCTCTGGAGAACTGAGAAAAAACCAGATAATATAGATATTGGTGTTTGAGAATCTAGCAAAGAAGTACCTGGGTTTTTGACTATTCACCTAAGTTTGTGTACAGTGGTCAATAAGATTTCCAGGCAAAAAGAACTCTCAATCAATTTTGGTGCCTCAATTTCATATATAAATATAACATACTATGAAAGACATTGAACTTTTGAGGAAAAGTTCTAATATAATATAGAGAAGAAAAAAGGCGAAAAGCATTTCAGAGAGATCAAGCTATGTGTATTCAAAGAAAACATATTCTGTATTTAATATTCTTAAAGAAAAATTACTTCATAGTATAGGTATGTAACTTCATAATGAATAATATTTAGGAAGAAGACAAATTTCTTACAAATTGAAAATATGATAGTGCACTATAATAGTTTGGTATTGATTCTGTAACACATAATCATAAATTAATAGTTTAAAGCAGTATAAATACATGAATTTAAAGTTGCATAAATCAGAAGTTCAAAATAGGTCTCATTGGAGTAAAATCAAGATATGAGCAAGAATGAATTTGTGGGTTTTTTTCCCCTTTCCAGATACTGAGTAGATTTCTTATCGGTGGACTTCATTCTTCAAAGCCAGCAATGATGGGTCAGTCTGCACCACATTCCAGCACCAATTCTCCCAGCCCCCCCGGCATATTTAAAGGCCCTTGTAATTACAGTGGGCAAGTCTAGATAACCCAGGTTACTCTTTTCATTTTAAAATCAGTTAAGTAGCCATTTTAATTCTGTCTGCATATTTAATTTCCTGCCATGTAATATAAAATATTGACAGGTTCTGTGGATTAGAGTTTCTATGCTTTTGGGGCAGGGAACATTTTTCTGCATACACTAAATATTAGAAAAAAAACCTAGGCAATGTAATTAAAGAATAAATGGTAAATTGTGGAAATAAAAGCTAGTATAACAAAAACACAGGGATGGAAATAAGTGAAAAAAATCTAGACATTTGATAACTAATTGCAATGGACAGAAATTCCAGAAAGGAGATACAGATGAAAAGGATAGGATAAAACTGTAAAATAAATATACATGTGAAAATTCATCAGATAAAAGATTTGAATTTTTTATTAGTGGAAATTTCCAAAGACAATATGGAAGGCATTTATAAAAAAAGGTATTATCAGAGGAATAAAATAAGATAATTATCCAAAGTTTAAAGTCTTATATTTCCATATAGAAAGTGTCCATCAAATTGTTATAGAATATTTGAAAAGCTATTGCATATTAATATAGAATCAGACATTCCAAAATGCTAGGGCTTAAAAAATGTGGAGAGAAGAAGAGAGAAAAGGAAAGAGAGAGAGAGAGAGAGAGAGAGAGAGAATAAAAGAGAGAGAGAGAGAGAGAGAGAGAGCAATACTTTCTCAAATTCTGAAAGGAAAGACATCTTTTTGTGATCCGGTATGAATTGTTCATTAAGTGGAAGAGAGAAAACTTTTGAACTTTTACACACTTTCAGGAAATAAATCAAGGATATGAAAATCTGTCAAGGCATCTCAAAAATAAGAAATGGGGGGCCGGGAATTTAGCTCAGTGGTTCCAGCGCCTGTCTTGCAAGCGCAAGGACCCCGGTTTGATCCTTGGTAACCACATACAATGCTGGGTGTGGAGACTCACACCCAGCACCAATCAGTACCACATAACACAGTGCGGGGCGTGGTGGCTCACGCCTGTAATCCCAGCACTCGGGAGGCAGAGGCAGGAGGATTGCTGTGATGTGAGTTGGAGGCGGAGCTCAGGGCCAGCCTGAACCACAAAGTGAGACCCTGTCTCAAAAAAAAAAAGAAAAAAAGGAACGGAATTCAGTATGGTAGTGTGGCCTCAATGAAGGGACATTATGTGCTGACCGTGATGAAACATGTCTGGTTTACAACAAATAGCTTCAGTAGAGATGTCTGAAAGAATGTTTATTAAACAAGAAAGAAAGGTGGCTTGCTTAAGATGCTGTGTTTTAAGGGGAATGATTTTTACTTTATTTAAAAAAAAATCTTTATTGGTACATTACATATACACATCATGATTGCACTTCATAATGGGTATTTGTACCAGTATAAGACACAATTTAATTCTCATTTTTCCCCATAGCCCTACCTGCCCTACCACCCCCCATATACATAAAATTTGTTTCCTTTCTTTTTTGTTATCTCATTATTTTTCCCCCTTCACCCTATTTTACTTTGAGCATTTTCTATTTCACAATATATAACATACAATTCTAGAACCAATGATTTTTACTTTTGTATCTTAATTTTGATAATTACTTTAGAAAGAGGTAGGTAAATGCAGCAATTGATAACTTAAAAGATCATGAGCTATAACAGAGAAGACATGAAAATAGTATCCCATGTGACTCAGTTTGAAATAATATGCTATCAATACTAAAGACACCTAACACTAATTGAATTAAATCATTGTTATATAAATATTTGTGACAACTTGACCAACAGATTGTTAGCAAAGATTTTATGCTGGTTGTTACTTTTCTGTCTAGTCTTTGCAAGGACCAGCAGCCTAGCCTTAGTCTCTGGGACCCCTACATGGTCATGTAGCTCTGATGCCACCATGCTGAAAGAAACCCAGACTCAACAGACTGTGTGAGTTCTTACTGGTCTGCTTGAATTCATTCTCTCAGAGTTCGAGGAAAGCTTTCTTTGGCCTAGAGGTCATGCAGTACTGTTCCTTTCCATTAAGTGCCTTTCATGTGGCTCTCATCACAGATATATCCTTCCATATTCCCTGTAAAATACCTACTTCACTTCTCTGTTTGCTGGTCAGCCTGACCTCTCTAAAGTTCTCTGGCTTGTTGAAGAATCTGTATAGATATCCTTTCCAAAGTTTCCTTCTGGAAAAATCTTAAAGACTCTTTTCTTTGTGAGCTTAGATGTTGATGTACAAATGACCACATCTCAAATAAAATTTTTCAATACTTCTTTTTCATAAAATTGAATTATTTATTGGTACATTTTATATACACATCATGATCACACTCAATATTGAGAATTGTACTAATATATGACATGAATTAATTCTTATTTTTCCTCATTCACCCACCCACCCACCCTACAATCCCTCTCTCTCTCTCTCTCTCTCTCTCTATATATATATATATATATATGCTATGTTTCCTTTTTTAGCATCATATTTTTTATCCTCATTAGTTATCCTTACCTTTTTCCCTTTGAATAGTTTGTACTTCACAATATCTATCATACATTCTAAATGAATACATTCATTTACATCTTCAGATTCTCATACCAGAAAAAGATACAGTATTTACACATCAGTGACCTATTTATTTTACTTATGAGTATGTTTTCAAGATATGTCCACTCGGGTATAAATGACTCAAACTTAACATTATTTATGGCAGAGTAATATTCCATTTTATTTTAAAATGTCTTCTTTATCTACTCTCCAGTTGGTGGGCATTTGGGTTGTTTCTAAGATTTAACTATCACAAATTGAGCTGCTATGGACATTGATGGACATATGTTGGTATAATGCAAATCTTTTAATTCTTTCATGTATTTCCCTAGCAGGGGAATAGCATGGTCAAATGGAACCTCTAATTCCAGTTTTATGAGGAATCTCCACGCTGATCTCCACAATGGTTGCATGAGTCTACATTTCCACCAACAGTGGAGAAGGGTTGGAAATGATTGTCTTTGATACCAGTTTTATAAAACTTAAAAACTAAAAAATCTGAGATTTCACTTTTATTATAGTTGCAATGGACAGTGGAATTCTCTGTCTTAGTAAGTTGAGTGAAGAGAAGGTCATAGAGTAAAATTATATAGAAAACTTTTTTGACTGCATTGTCCTGCGGAAGAACATGAATCCTGACAGGCTGACTTCAAAGTTGGTATGTATTCACTACATTATGTATCCTTCAAGAATTTCTACTTGTTCCAGGAAATTCTATGTTTCTATCAGCTAAGATCAAGGAAAGGGAGACCTTTCGTTACAGGCTTTCATTAATGTGTATAAGAAACTTGTTGCTGTGGTCAGGTGTGGGAGAATTAGTCCTCAGCTATGGCACCATTGGAGATGGCAGAATCCTTATTAAGTAGGAGCTACTGGGACCCTGGCCCCTTCCTCTCTTTGCTTTCTGTCTTGGAAACAAGCTCATCTGTCCCATGATTCTGCCATGGTGTAGTGCTATGCCACAGGCCTAAAGCAAAAGGCCAGTGAGCATAGGCTGAAGTCTTTGAAACCGTGAACTAGGATAAACCTTTTCTTCTTATAAGATGATTATCTTGTGTATTTATTACAGTGATGTAAAGCTGACTAATCGCAGTGTACTCCTACTACAGAAAAAAAGTTTTTTCTAAATATGGATGCTGTGTGATCAGTCATGTTTAAAGTATTTTAAGAGAGATACTTTGAAAAAATAAAGATAGATTGCCACAAAACTGTGGGATGATATTTCAGTTCATTTGTTATAAAGGTTTAAATTACGTGAAATTTGTTAATCACTGTTGGAAACATCATTATTCCTCCTATTTCTCAGGAGTGTCACACTGTGCAGGAACCATGTTGACTTAGTGACTCATACCCTAAAGGTCCAAAAAAAGTTAATTAACAGATTCTGGAAGTGTGGTGCTTATTTATTAAATCCTCGTGTGAACATTCAATAAAGCACTATGTAGGGTAACTACGACCTACATTTACCCAAACAGAAAAACAGTTCTGAGACAGATAACAGAGACACACCAATCTGTACTGCTCACATGACTACATATTTCTCTGAGTCCATCGGTCCTTCTATTCACACCATTTCAGGTGAATGTTTGAATGTAAAAATGAAATGAATATGACAATTTGATTGTTAATATATGTGGATCACCATAGAGGGGAAAAAAGGAAGGAATCAAGGTATGTGGGTTTCCCACATGGCTAACCTGGCATCCTGCATGGTATCATGGGCCTTAGAAAATAAAACCCTGAGAATAGTGGCTGAAGAAGCAGAAACATGGTATGCGACGCCGTGGATTGTGGGTATTCTGCTATTCTAAACAAATATAGTGGATTTGGTTGTTAGATTTGTAACCATTAATTTTTCAAGATCTGACTGCTTGAATAAAAGTATGGAATCAGGGGTGTGAATAAGTGAAGTTTCTTATTTGGGACAGTTTGGGGTTCCTTCTGATTCCAGTTACCCTTTGAGGCCAAAGTATGGGCTAAACTCCCATTACAGTACATTAAAATTACACAGCAGTAAACATTTTTCAAATGCATCTTGTGTTGAAAATAAGAGACAGGAGGATTTAAAGTTGGTGGGATTGTAACCACCTTCAGGGGAGGATGTTGTTAGCACTTTCGTTTGCATCATGTATAGGACAGGGCCAAGCTGTGTCCATACTCATGGGCGGAATTCACTCTCAACTATCAGAAAAAGAACTTGTGTTGACAAAGCCAAGTCTGAAAATTTTCTGAGAATTTATCAATCTTGTGAGCCTTAAAATAATTCATTTAATTTGGGTGGTTTATCTGAATAATCTTCAATTGTACTGAGTAAATTGGCATGCTTGGAGGACATTTTTTATTTTCTGGGGTTTTATGTAATACTTGGCTGTGGATTCGTTTGTTTTTTCTCAGTAAATCATTTATTCATTCAAAACATTTATTTAACACTGGCTAAGTATGAGACAGACATATATGAAAAAGAAAGGTTGTTGCTTCTTTTGGAAGGAATGTATAAGACTTATAGAGGGGAAGAGACATTTATGCTGTAAGAAAATGAGGACAACTTCACCATTGCTCCAGAAATTGACCATTCAGAAAATTAACCATTTAGAAAATGGTTATTTTATTCTGTAATGGGAATAGGACAGGATGTTTGTAGGAGTCATAATATTTTTCATTCTTTTATGAGGCACAGAAAATGTCCTGTAAACTACTGTTTTCCAGACAGTCTCAACCATGGTCTGCTATCAGAACGTGCATTTTCTATTGGTATATGGTGGACATCCATGGGATATCAAACTGTAACTAAAGCCTCACGAGACAGTCCTCCCTCATGGCACATGCAATGCAATTCTATCATTCTCTTGTTTTGCCTGTTGTTCTACAGTATATACTGCTTTTGATCTCTTGAATGGACGTTGTGACCTAACCAGGGTGGACAGTGTGGAGGTGGTTTTCAAGCTCTTTGTAAAGAAAAAAGTTGAACAGGAGACTTATCAAGTGAGTGGCTTACAGGAAAAATCACATGTCCCAGGAATGGCCAGCTTTCAGTACCCAGAGTCCAAAAGTGATGACATATGTTTATCCTTTCCTGTGGATCCTTTGTAAACTATATAGTGCCACTTTTAGGATGGCAAGAGTGCTTTTTCTTACTGGGCACCCTTTTCTCCCTTCTTCCCACATTATCTTTGCTCCTTTCTGCCCTCTAACCTCTTTCCCAGCTTCCTATGTCCATCCTGAGAGGCACTCAGGCCATATAGAATTGTTGCCTACAGATTCTCAAAATATATTCTTATGTTTCCAGAAGAATAGACTTCTAAAGACTTGATAATGGAGAAGCTACAAAACAAGCAAGCATATCTTTTCTTGTTAACATTTGCTGTCTCATGATATAACCCATATGTTCTTATTTTGCTCTTTTAGGAAAATTTACTCCCTTCCCCAGTGCTTCCTCCACATGCAGAAGTTTGTGGATCAAGACTGACCACTTTGTGTCCCTCCACGTGTTTCTCATTAGTGAGGAAAGAGTGAATTCTAGTCGGTGTGGCAGAAGTGTGCGTCGTCACTCAGGGCCTCCCTCTGGTGAGTCTCTTAGGGTAACGCTTATCTTACTTTTGTATGTTGTCTGAGAGGGGCTTAGGATTCTGGGAGGGAAGTCTCATTCAGTGAAATAATAGGAATTGGTACATTGGCTAAAATATTAAGAGATTAATAAAGACTGGTGTTTGGAGAGCCAATTTGTATCTAAAGCATCTATGAGGTATGCAATTAAGAAGTGCCAAGATTGAATGACAGTACTGTGGCATTTTAAAATTGTCATAAGCTTATAAGCTAGCCAACAAGTGCTACTGACATAAAGAAAAAAGAGTATAGAAAAAAGGAAGTTTATACACATGCTTTTAAGTATTTGGAAGCAGAACAATCTTATGCTATTTTATTGTCCATTTCTGCAAAAACTATGTGTCTGGACTTTTGATTATAACTATGCTCCTTATTCTACAGTGTACTTGTATAAGGACATCTAGTTTTGACTTTTTTATTACAGGCCTCATAGGCAACATAAGGAAGCTGCCCTGAATCTTGCTCTTTTTAATGAAGACTTTGCAGCAAATTAATACCTTTGCATTCACGTGGCCTGTTCATGGTTTTGGATGTTACATTTCACCATGAAGTCTCCATTAACTTTGTATTATTAAAGCTATAAGGCTGACCATGGTTCAGAAACCAGAGACTGAAACTGTGGCCTGCCTTATAGAAGTGTGATAAAATTTTTAAAAAAATTCACAGGAAGAAATGTGGTCTTTTTGGAAAGAATCAAGCTGTTTTTTATAGATAAAGCAAAGAAACAACTCATTTAAATTATGGTGAACAGAAAGGAAATTTAAGTCTCGGCATGAGACACTGTCTGTAGGGATTAAAAAGGAGAAACCATAACTGTTTCCAATGTGTGCTTCAGTTTCACTGCAAAAATCAGAAGAGCGGAAGTGTAAGCCAGAAGGAAAGAGCTATTTCTCTAAGGGGAAGGTCTTGAGTTCTTTAGAAGGACAGAGATGAAGATGAAAATGTAATATTGAATAGCAGTCAGTTTTGAATATAAGGTAGGCATCTATCTCCAACTGTCTAATAGAAAGCATTTTCTGAAGAGGCTATATTTGAGTACTTACTAGTTGTTACTAAGTCAGAAATTGTGACAGGGCTCAAGATGACCCAAGACAGGAAGTGATATTTCAGAGAGGAGGCTGGGACAGACTCTGCCAGGAAGAGCCAAATGCAGAAAATGATAAGAATTTTACTCTGTACAACTGACTGTACTGCAAATTATCAGTGTGTTATTCCTGAAAGAAAGAACCATAATGCTTCATGGTCCAAAAATCTCAAATAACTTAGAGGAGAAGTTCAGAAAGATGTACACTGTAAGATGAGGATGGCTTGGTTAGTAGATAATTTTGACAAAACCAGAATTTACCAGTTTCATTTTTCTCATTATGTAATAGCCCTCAAAATGAAATTTCAAGGAACATGTTAGAATAAAAGTCTAAGCCACAAAGCAAAGAAAAAAAAAATAAAAGGAAGAAAACTTGGCTTTCAATTCAAGTGAACCATTCTAGTCTGTATGCATTCAAATAGAAAAGGATTAAAGTAAGCATCTTAAAATATAGGAAACAACTTAGTTGAGGATTTGGAAGATCATAAATAAGAGACATCCTATTACGCATGTGAAGAAGAGAAAGCTGTTCAAATTTGAGAAGACTCAAAAGCTGAGACAGACAGCACCATAAAGAGCCATGCAAACCAATTTCATGGACCCCATCTGTTGTAGAATGTTGGAGTCCTGAACCTTTAAAACCTTGACAGCAGCTGAAGCTCAAGACGCATCTGTGGTGCTTCTCCAGCTGAAAGGAGAGGAGATAAATGGACAGGGCTTCAGAAAACAAATGTAATTGCCTTATCTGAGGATTTTCTGTTTTGGCACTAGAGACATTTTAGATTAAATATTGTGTGTGTGTGTGTGTGTGTGTGTGTGTGTGTGTGTGTGTGTGTGTGGCATTGTAGTCAGTTGAGTAGCATTCCTGGACTGTATGAAGTAGATACCATTAGTACCTTCACTCACATTGTGGGAAACAAAAAAAAAATGTGTGCAGACATTGTCAATTATCCTTCAACATTAAATCATTCCTAAAAAAAAAACAAAACAAAACAAAACAAAAAACAAACAAACAAACAAAAAACTACTGACCAAGCAAATCCAGAACAAGAAACAGTGGAAAGGCTGTGGTGTAGGTTAGTGCTCTCAGAATTATTTGCTTAATATGTGCATTGCCCTGGGCTGTATGCAATCCTCAGTCAAAAATAAAAGTTAAAAGTTCTGGGCACATAATACCAACACCCCAGAGCAAATGTATGTAGCCATCATTGTACTTTATTAGTGCAAACTTGCACTAATTAAAAAAAAACTCACAAAGAAAAGAAAAGAGAAACAGTAGAAGATAGTGTGATACGGAATGAAAATGTCTGCACAAAAGACATCACGAATGGTAGTGGGGAGCTTGTCAATTCATCATTTCTACAACACAGAGTCCAAAGGACAAGGGAAGGGGAAAAAAAGTGAATATGCCTTTTTGTAGACGGAAAAGATTGTTCTGAGATTTGAGGTTTAAGGCCCCCACCATCACTACTGTGAATTTCTAAGCCTTGCAAGAAGGTAATCTTCTGTCCTGCACAAATGTCATCCCTAACACTCTCTCCATCCCACAGAGATAGAAAAGACACTGTCACAGAAGTAACCTTTGTGTACATGAGTTTTAATATCGTGTTGAATTTCAAAATGCATGGATTATGAAATGTGCCATAGTCAACTGGCATTCCAGCTAAGTGATAACCAAAAATTTCCTTATCTACATAGTTTGCCTCAGGTACCACCAAATCTCTGCTGTAGCCTTGGAAACACTTAAATTCCTCATTCAGGGATATAACTTTGCCAGAAATAATGCTTAAGGGTTGGGGATTATTTTATATTCTAAATTTCACTGAAGATGAGGCAGGTGCTGTAGGTCTTGGTAATCATTTGGATTATCCAAAAGTGAAGTTCATCAGAGACTTTTACTTGGTAAATTCACAATCACAGCCTCTAAAGAAAGCACACCTGATCCACAGGGAAATAGTAACTTCTATGTCTTCTAAAAGAACACCTCCATCACTGAGACTGAATGGAATAGGGAGCCCAAGCTTAACTAAACATGAAATATTTGTAATCCAGTTTTCAATGATAAAACAGTTCTCACTTGTGCTTTTATTTTAGTTTGGGATACTATAAGGGGGAAACATACAATTTTTCAAATTTTTACTGTCCTGAGGAATTGATGAGTGGGGGAAGAGACAGAGAAAGAGAGAAAGAGAGAGAACTTGTATTCAAATTAGAAGTCTCACTGATTTCATTTTATTTCCTTGGAGTGCTTTCGATTTCATTGTATAAAATTTGATAGCTATATTAGTTGATATGGCTGGAAATAACTAGGAATTAAAATAGTGAGTGAAGGTTTGGCTTTGAAAAATAAGGTGGTGTTGAAAGTTTTAACCTGTTGCATGGTTCTGACTTATTTCAGAGCACTCATGGCGAAGTGGCCCTGCTGATCTAAGAAAATTCAAAATGAGACAATGATTTCTCTTGAAAGACTGATGTTTTTTGAAAGTGTACTATGGCTCTCCTTCCCCCAGATGTAGCTTTATTTTTAGCTTATCACTGGCTTGACGATTAACCTAATGAATTTGAAAAGGAGAAGGTAAGCAAGATTTGGGGAGGGAACATTTGTTCTTTTTTCCTCAAACTTCTCTTAAAATGAAAGGACACATAATAGTGCTACATGCTTGGATTTTCTTATTGCACTTTCTCCCGAGTAGTAGTGGGCTGAATTCTGCTTGGTGATTTGATGATGAAAAAACCAATCTCACTTCCACCCCTTCCTCTTGCTTTTTTAAAAAATTGGTTTTATTGGTACATTTTATACATGCATCATAATCACAGTCAACATTGAGAATTTGTACCAGTACATGACACGACTTAATTCTCATTTCTTCTTAAACCCCTGCCTACCCTACAACCCCCCCACCCTCTGTATACATAAGCTTTGTTTCCTTTTTTGTATTACCATCACAACTTTTTCTTTCCCCTACTTCCTTTTCTCTTTGAATATTTTCCACAATATTTATCATACATTTTGGAACTCATTTACATCTTCAGTGTTTCATACCAGAGAAAAGAAACGATACTTATACATCTGTCACCTATTTATTTCACTTATGAGTAAGTCCTCAGGGTACATCCATTTGAGTACAAGTGACTCAAATTTATCATTCTTTATGGCCAAATAATATTCCATTTAAAAAAACCCCACATCTTCTTTATCTTAGATGTTCAATTTGGAGTCTCATACATGATTTAGAATTCAGGAGGAAAGGAAAAGTTTACAGTTGTATGTTTCCACAGACTTTTCCACAGACTTCCACAGAGAAAGCCCTCTTTCTCCTCTAGAAAAGGAAAAAGAAAATAGAGGATAGAACACTCTACCCGAACTGCTCGGATTGAAGCTGCTCCTGAACTTTTCCTCTGGTTCCTCCACCCACAGAGCCCTCTCACTGCCATTGTGGAGGATACTACACTCTCCCTGACTAGAATGATCAAATTTCCCTTTTAGTCAAATGAGAAGTCAGCTTTTCTTTTTTCCAAAATAAGAAAATGGAGGCAAGGGACCCTCAAACACATAGTCTAAAATAGATTTTGGTCATAATAAGAAATAAATTGATGTTTATACAAAGTTTAATTTGTCCATTTCACATCCCTTTTCTCTCTTTACTTTTTTCTCTCTCTCGTCTTTTTTAGTTAAAAGGAAATGTATTCTACAGAAATGTATAGAGAATAATCCATCTATATCGTTCTTGAGTTTGTGAGTTCTACAGCCTTGTAAACTTGTCGCTCTCTTTCTTCAATAAATGAAGCTTCTCAGTGCAGCATGGAGACTAGCATAGTGAACAGTTGACCAGTACTCTACCGAGATAGGAGTGACCTATACCAGGGCTCCCGCCTGCATACTCGGTGCCTCCCTGTATAAATAGGCTGTACTGCTTTCCATTATTCCAGCCTCCGAGGTGTTTGTCCTGGAACAACAGGCTACTTCAGTTTCTCCTCTTTTCTGCCCCATGTCAGCCAAGACCTAGACCAAATCCCACACCAAAGATAATAAGCAAACACTCAGTTATGTCCTGCATGGCAGAGATTTTACTTTTTAGAAGTAGAAAGTGTTGTAGCTGTTCTGATTTCCCACAGGACTGGAAAAGTATCTCCTTAGAGAGAGTTATTTCAGAGAAATTTTCGGTTCAGCCTCTAGTGCTTGTTTCATCATGCTATGTTGTGTACTAAAGCGCAAAAGCCCTTCTTTATATATTTGCACTGATAAGTGACAGAAACAGGATTCAATGCATAGGATCAATTAACAGAGTGATGTCAAAAAAGAAGGCAACATTGCTATAATTTGTTCCTTAATTGTTTAATGAATAAATTCTACAATTATCATGGCTAAATAAATACAAATTTAGAAGAAAGTTCATCTGTACCAATCACACCTGTGAGCCAGCCAGTACTTTGAGCCGCTCCTAAATAGTTCTAAAATTCAGTTTCCCAGGAATATTTTTTAAAAGGGGGGAATATTGGTTATTCTATGTGATGTTAAAAGAAACACCACTGAAGTGAACATGACTAACAGATTGAGAGAATATTAAGTATTTTTGGCATCTGAACTGCAATGTAATCACAGCCATTGAAGAGTAAAGTCCTTGATGTGGAGTGACTGTGTTTTTTATTAATTCTCCATCATAGTAAAGTAGCACTGAGCAAAAGTAGCCATTCTAAAATACCCGTTGGTTTGACGTCCCATTATAAACAATTAAAGTATTATTTTTATAATCAGCTTTCCAAGAGATGCAGTGCACCTTTATGAAGATGAAAGAGTGGCCTGTGGATAAAACTTTTACAAATGCTGAGTGCTCCTTCTGCTTGGTCTTAGACTGTATGGCTGGATATTTCTCTGACTGCTCTTTCATATGGAAAAGAAAGGTAAAGACCCACATTCGGCCTTTCCTTAGACCAATATTTCTCAAAGTAGTTAAATCAAGGTAGTTAAATTGGGACTAGAGCTATCAATATTGCATTTCTGTTGGTTTGTAGATTCAGCTTCCAGCAAAAAGGCAAAATTGCCAAAGGAGATAGGCAGGGAATGAATGTCAGCAATCTACGAAGGCCTTTAAGGAAGAAGGAAAGATGAAAGCCCTTCTGTATTCAAAACATACGTTTTGGAAATGATGAAGTTTCCAGTAGAAAAAAAGGACTGCTTTTTATAGTCTATGAATTAAAATTTGAAGAACATAATGGCTAGGTAGAAAACTTTCTAACAGGCATAGAACAAATAAGTACCCCCTGATCAGATTTGGAGAATTTGTAAAACTTAGAAGCCAGAAAGAATTGAACAAAATACAGATTCTTTTGCCTGTTGATGCCAGTTTTAAAGTAGGAAGAGTGATCAGTCATCTCCTTGTCATTATTGTAATTAGTTTTCATCACAAGACACGAGGGTGTTCATAGTGAAAAACATCTTTGGATTCCAGTCTATATCCTGTCCAAAGCTGGTCACATATTGTTACATAGACCACATTGTGATATCAGCTTTATCTAAGTAAACAGCACTTGACCTAACAAACTGTGGTCAACTACTCCAGGAGTCAAAATATTGAAATATCTATCTCCTGTTTTACAGGAGGTAGGAGAGGAAGATAGCAGGAGAAGGCTAGGTAGCTTGCAGCATTTTTCTTTATTCCTTTTTATATTTTTCAAGATCATAATCAGGGGTGAATCTGAAGTTGTAATAATCAAGATACAAGATAAAATGCCCCAGCATTGAGGGCCCCTCTTTCCGTAATGAAAATGTTCACAGTAAGATTTCATTAAATTGGGTTAATTAAGGTTGGGTGAATTTGAAAACCATGAATTATGGTAAATTTAAAAAATGCATTGCTTTTAAATATCCACAATAACTAAAATGAAGCTCAAAGAGGACATTTTAATGAATGAATAAGAATTCAACTAATTAGCTATTCATTTGATATGGGAAGTAGACGATTCTAAAATATTAGAACGTTCTAGAAAATTGTTCTTCAGACTTTTATTTTCAACATAAACATGTATATGAACAGTTTTTAAAGTACATTGCACCAACCAGACAACCACATCCTCCTTAACATATGTAATAGGATGGAAGTGAAAATAGTAGCATTTTACTGACATGAGAGATAGCTTTTCTGTTCGGCTAATATACTCTGGGGCTGCAGGCCTATTAGCACGCACTTTGGTTATGTAGGAGGCCTCAGGATGCGCATGGTTGGTTTCTTGCCATTTGAAGAGGGTCAGTCTGCTTTCTTTCTTGGTTTTCCAGCGCTGGGAAGAAGCAAGCGACGGCACACTTCCAGGAGCTCGTTCGTCTATAGGTGGAGCAGCCTATCTGGGGTTTGATGAAAAACTCCTTCAATGCTGATTCTATTTTCACATTTTTTAAAATAATCTCCCAATTAACTGCTTCAATATGTTTATGAAATTTCTAACCTGATAATACCAACAGGCGTAACATTTGGTGGAGATATTTTGATGTGAGCGGAGCTGGTAGTGGTAATACAGCAATAATTGCCGGCTCATTTACGGACTATTTAGGTCGTGCAGTGAGCCAGATGAGAACAGCTAATGAGCACAGCTTCCTGCTGTAATTAGTCGAACAGTGGTGGCTCACAGATGATTTACAGTTTGAAAAAAAAAATCTGTGTATTTACTGAAGTGCTTATGTATTCTGCAAAGTTGTGACAAAGTAACAACTTGGGGATGTTGTGCTTTCTGCTCCCACATATCCTTTGGAGACATTAAACAATAATGCTATCAACACCCACAGCTTCGGCGGAGAGTGGCGCAAGTGATAGGCGGCTCTAGGTTTTCCCTCCGCTGGCTTCTCAGCCTGCTTTGCTCTCGTTCCCACAGTTTCTTTCACGTGTCTCCCTCACAGTGTGCTGGGAACCACCGAGCACGTCCACAGCTCCTCTGTCTTGTCTGCTGTAAAGTGAGACTGTCTGGTATCCCACGGCTTTCCTTTTGGGAACCAGGTTCCGAAAAGCCCACACAATTGGAGTAAGGAGTCTCACATAGCTGCAGGATATAGTAGTCTGTTTTTAGCAGGTCAATTTCCCATTTCTGGAGTGGGCTTAGGGCAGAAATTCATAACAGCAAACACAAAGAGGAGTAATTAGTATGCCTTTCAAGGAGATCTTGATCTGAAAAAAAAAGTTAAAAAGTGTTTAGTTTGAGACTGCCCTGGGTTTTAGAATCATGCCAGAGAGTAGACGTTAAATCGATATGAATGATTAGCTTACATGTTGTCAAGGAAAGAGTTCTGCCACTGTTGAAAATCTTTGTATTTTTTTCATAGTGTCTCTTCTTGTAATTGTGCTATTTCCTTTTTATTTTAATATTGGCACAAATAGCATATTAATGCCTCTGGTCAATTTAAAAGTGGCAATGCTACTTGCGAACCACATTGTGGTCAGTATGGCCACCAGATGGACAGTCTTAGAGAGAAATCCTTGGAAAGCAGCAGGTAATTTCTATGGGAATCTGTCTAATCAGTGTTGTAGAATTTAAAAAAAAGTAGAACAAGAATCTCTTAGGCTAACTTAGATTTTGTAGATGGAGTTTTCATTTACTTGAAACAAAACCCTCGCTGAAAGACATCTTTCCACAAATTGTTCGTATATCAAAAGCAGGTCTGTACAAATGGCAGCCTATGTTACTTCCTGTGATGAATTTTGTCCTAATACATATTTGTGTTACAGTAGGAGTATATAAACAGAGCAGTTCTAAACTTACTGGAAAGTAGTCAGCACCATTTAAAAGAAAGAATATGGACTCATTATCTGAGGAAATAGTGACATTTATTGTGAGAATCAGGTACAAATCAGGAGTAAGGAGCTCAGAATAAGGGCCTTTGTTTCTCTAACACGAGTAGATACAATTTTTTTAGTTCACACCAGCTAACAAAATTTGAGTTCCATGTTAATTGTTCTTCTACTCTTAAAAAATTTAGTTATATTTACTTCTTTTCCATTTAGTTTCTTGCATTACTCTCTATTACTGAATCAACAATGAACAAATCTAACATTGTCCCATTTCGCAACAGAACAGAGATCATGGTCTTTTTTAGTAAATATTAACTGATACTAGTTCAGGGCAAATTGATTCCAATGAGCCTGGCATTAAGAGAGGATATTTAATAAAAGATAGCTACAGAGAAGCCAGTCACTCTTAGAAAGTTGTCCGAGAGTACCTCATGACAATTATACTCACTTTAGAGCTATTAAATGTTCTATATCTGCATAAAGATATACGGTGAGCTATCCGAAAGACAAATTAAATGATGTCCTTTATGTAAAGAAAAAAAATTGTGATTCACACCTGAGAGACTATCTTCAATTCATAACAGCAATGGCGGAAATGTCTAAGCAAATTTTCTACTACACTAACCCTTCAGCACATTTTTCCATTACTTTCATTAGTCTTCTCTGACATGTTATGTAGGAGTAACTGTTAAATTTAACATCACTCTTTTTAAAGAATGTATATGGAAAGTCCACAATAGCTGAGTTTTAACTATTCTCCTCTCTCTCTATGGGCTTGACTCCTAGGCTTCCCTACTTATTTGCTTCCTGTTTTTCTAATTCTTTCCACCATTACCCAAGAAATATTGTATCAAGATTCTGTGGCTCCAATTAATAATTGTTAATGAGGTATGGAACAAAATCTGACCATAGATCCTTCCTATCCATAGTCATTAACATAAGCTTGATTATAAATTTTCTAGAGAGTTATTTCACTGGAATTAAATATATGCACTTTTGGACCAGGTCTTCTTGAGCATTCTAGATTGTTGTGTAAAACACAATTATATTCTTATCAAGTAGTCTTGTAAGAGTTTATGAGGCAACTGTGTAATCATTGGGAGGGTAGCTGCTGGAGGAATTTTTATACACACACATACACATGCACGTGCATGCATGCACGCACACACTCACACAAACACACACACGAAATACAGAATGGGATACACACAAGTAACAGCTCACAGGATAAAGGAATGTGACAAGTTCCATACAAATAAAAAAGAACTTTTATATAGCTAGGAAGTTCTTTGTTATCTGGTGAAAGTAATGTATAAATGCTTTTCATTGACCATAAAATGATTAATTCACCTCACAGCTAATAAATAGTAAAATTATCAAAGAAACTTTAAAAGTGGCTGCCGTTTCATACCTGTGAAATCTGTAAGAACTCAAGATGATGAACAGGTACTGACACAAGTGTGTAGAAAAGGATACTTTCAAACTTATTTCTGCAGCTTCATTAAGATACAATTGATGTACAATAAGCTACACATATTTAAACTATACAACCTGATGAGTTTTGACACACCTGTCATACTTGTGAAAAAATTGCTCTACCAAGATAATGAACATATCTATCACCCTTGAGTTGCCTTCTGCTCCTCTGTAATTGATCCATCTCACTGCCTCTCGCCTCTGCTGGCAATTAGCGACTGCTTTCTGTCACTATAAATTATGAAACATTTCCTGGAATTTTATATAAATATGATCACAGACTATGTGCTTATTTATTGTCTCACTTCTGACATTCAATATAATTATTTTAAGACTCGGCCATACTTTGTGTATTAATAATTGATTTAAAAATTCTGTTGTATGGCTTTATCAAAACTTATTTGCCACCAGTAGTGAAAATTTCTTGTGTGTGTGTGTG
>PVIR01017726.1:0-34472 GCA_004026965.1 Petromus typicus | reverse complement strand
CTGGGTGTGGAGACTCACCCCAGCAGCAACCAATACCACATACCACAGTGCCGGGCGTGGTGGCTCACGCCTGTCATCCCAGCACTCGGGAGGCAGAGGCAGGAGGATTGTGATGTGAGTTTGAGGCTGAGCTCAGGGCCAGCCTGAACCACAAAGCGAGACCCTGTCTCCAAAAACCTAAAAAAAAAAAAAAAAAAAAAAAAAGAGTTCTGAAGCATCATATTGTAATACTTGTAGCCTAGGCTTATGGAGACTTACTTTGTATTGGACGTTACTTTAAGCTTTTTATATATTTATTACTTACATAGTCATCAAGATTATCAAGATAATCATCAAAGTAGGCAAGATTTTCATCTTCATTCTA
The DNA here is from genome assembly GCA_004026965.1 of Petromus typicus. NCBI lineage: Eukaryota > Metazoa > Chordata > Mammalia > Rodentia > Petromuridae > Petromus > Petromus typicus. Next base: position 34,108 of record PVIR01017726.1, on the reverse strand, counting down.
CAAGTGAGAAGGGACCAAGGAAGGGAAAGCAATTTGGTGTCACAGCTGGGAAGTAGCAGAGTCAGAGTTAGAACTCAACGGCCTGGCCTGAGTTTACAAAGCCTGTGTTCACGAGGAATCACTGTGGCTCTTCTCAGTGCTTATCACGAAGCCGTTTTTGTTTCTGCACTGGACTCCTTTGTGGTCTCCATGAAAACACTGTCTCAAGGCAATGATTTTGCATTAGGAAAGGCTGTGGGAAGCTCAGTACTTGCATCTGAGATTTTACAAAGTTGAGCAGAACATTCTTGTGCTTGCCGAAGTCCTTTACACTTTTAAGGTCCCTTGTTTAAACTGCATGATTCAGAGGGGGCAGGAGTTCACGTGAATAGATCAAGAGATGTAATAAGTCACAGATTTCAGAGAGAGCTTAAAATGTTTAATGTCAACACAGTGTAAGGAGGACTTTTCCACAAGGTGAGAAGTGCGGAGGGGACATGTTTGAATGCACAGACAGAAGAGGGGCTGAATGGCAATGATGGTGATGGTGATGGTGAAGATGATGGTGACAGCTCACACTTACACCCACACTCTGGGCTGAGCAGTTTTGCTGGTGGAATAAAGAGATCAAGTTTATAGTCAGCTGGAGCCGTCAACTTACCTTGTGTCAGAAGTGGAGGAGAGATGTTCCGAAAGTGATAATCAAGACGTCATAGCAAGAATGGTGGTTGAGGAAGGTGAGATGAGTCCATGAGAATTTCCCCACGTTCTCTGTGTGAATTCGGACCACTTAGACTTTCTCTTGCCTCTTCTTGGTTGTTACCTATAGTCACCAATGTGCCTACCGCAAAAGTTGTGGGGATGAATGAGGTAGTGCATGTAAGAGACACGTACACAATGTCGGGGAATGACAACGGCTATGGGGGGGGGGAATCATCTTTTTTTCCTTCCAAGTAATTAAGGTGCACTGAGGCTGTGCCACTGTCCATCAAGGCGGCCAAGACCCTGTCCGGACAGCTGGGAACTGTATCCAGCACTCTTGGGCGTGCGCACAGCGGAAGGGACACCTAGGTGGAAGCTGAGGCGTGAAGGAGCAAAAGGAGACCCGGAGACAGAGACGGAGAGGGGCTGCAAGGTGGGAAACACTTCGCAGCGAAGCGGAGCTCGCCGGACGCGAGCCCCTTTGCTCGCCAGCTCTCCGCCTGATCCAACTGTTGTACTTTCCAGCTCCGACCCGCCGAACTGTTGTACTTTCCAGCTCGGACCCGCCGGCGGGGAGGGAGAGGAGGAGGCTTGAGGGCCCCCGACCTCTCTCCTTTCCACGCCCCGCTTCGGCCCCCGCCGTTGATTGGCCGGCTTTCCGCCCCTCGGTCGCCGATTGGTGTGAGCCAGCCGGGGCCAGCCGGTTTAAAGAGGGGGCGGGGACGCGCTGCCAGCAGCTCTCCGGACCGCGCCGCGCGCCTGTCGCCGTCCCCGCCGTGCTCCCGCCGCGCCGTCGGATCTGGGCCGGCAGCCCTCGCGGCCCACGCCGCCGCCTCGTGTGTCCGGCCCCGGGCGGTCGCCCGCCAGCAGCTCCGGAGCGCGGCAGAGCGAGGTCCAGGGCGGGCGCTGTCCAGCCCGCGGCCCCGGCACAGCGGCGAGGAGCGAGGCGCGCGGACCTCGGGGCAGCCACCATGGTGGCCACGTGCCTGCAGGTGGTGGGCTTCGTCACGAGCTTCGTGGGCTGGATTGGCATTATCGTCACCACGTCCACCAATGACTGGGTGGTGACCTGCGGCTACACCATCCCCACCTGCCGCAAGCTGGACGAGCTGGGCTCTAAGGGGCTGTGGGCCGACTGCGTCATGGCTACCGGGCTGTACCACTGCAAGCCCCTGGTGGACATCCTCATCCTGCCGGGTAAGGACCCGCTTCTGAACCCTACTCTCCCACTAGACCAGAGAGCGGTGCTTGAACGTTCACAGAAACATTTTGGGGGCGCAAAGGCCTTTTGGGCACGTTTTTGACACCTCCAATGCCACTTTATTGTGGAACAATTAGGCAGCACTAAACTTCCCCCCTCTCGGCCTCAGTTTTCTCATCTGGGACTTGGGATAGCAATAGTAATTTGTCCAGCGCTGTCTTAGGCACTTTGAGGATTTCATGAACTGATAGGATCTCATGGCTTGTCAATTCCTGTCGCCCCATCCGCCTCCTGCGCCGCGGTGCGAGGATCAGAATTTCCCCACCGCTGTGGCCCAGCCTTCTCCCAAAGGCTCCCTCCTTCCCCTGAGCCGCGTAGACGCGAGAAGTGTCGGAGTGGCCAGCAGCCCAGCCGCACACTCCGGGGTCGTCCTCTTGGGCGCGCCGCCGGGCACGCTGTCACCCCACTCGCCCGCCGCCCAGCCGTGCGCCCCGAGGGTCCCTGGCTGCCCGCTGAGCAAACAAACCCAGGCCGGTTCTCGGGTTCTCGGGTTCTGGCCAGGAGCGACGGCAGGACTGACGGCCTATCGCCGGCCTCTGCCTGTCCCTGTTTGCCGTCCTGTGATATAATTCTGGGACAACAGCTTCAATTCGGATTTAAACCGTCCGCGGATTGGATGAGCGGGGAGATTGAGGGCGGCCCCTCAGGTTCTCTGCTGGGGGCCTAACTGGCTGTTTGGCTTATGTCCCCTCCAGCCCCTGCGCGGTGACCTTCTGTCCCCCTATGCTTTGAAGATGGAGGGGCGCGTCCGCTTCCTCTAGTTGGGGAGCCCGGCCCTTGAAGCCACCATGTGGGAGGCTGCCTCACTTCTTGTCTTCTTCTTGGCAGAGTCTCTCACTCCCCCCGGGACTCTCTACCTCTGTTCCTGCCTCTAGCGCTCGCCATTTCCCAGGTTTGGCAGTGGGAATTGATCTTTCTTGGTGCCCAAGTACTTGACTCTCCTCATCACAGCTCATTCTATCTTTTTTCCCCTCCATTGTTGCTAAGTTAAATTCTACAACATTTAAAATTCCTCGACGATGCAGGTGGCCCTACTCCCTTTGTGCCCACCTTTTCCTGGCCCCAGCCCTGGCTCTGGTGCACTGTCTGTGCTCACGGTGCACACACCGGGCTTGCCTTTCATGATCTTCTCCATTCTGTAAATCAGGACAGAAGCTGGGGAACCTACATCCCCATCCAGCTGCACTTTAAGCTTCGCTGGTAGACCTGTGCCAGACCCCCAGACTTGGCTCTCATGAGCTGAGTGATTTGGGATAAATTGTTAACCTCAATGAGCCCTGTTGTTCTTTTAAAAATTAAAATCAAACCAAGATCCTGTCTCTCAGGATTGTTGTGGGGATTAAATGAGAGAAAAAGTTGAAGTTTCCTTTGGTGTCACAGATGCCCCCCAAATGATAGCTACAATGGTTAAAATTAAAGCTGGGAGTGAAATCTGGAGGGACCTTTGAAGAAGGCACCCATTCTGTATCTACAGGAGGTAGTTTCACTGAGCATTCTGTGCCAAGGCACTTGTTTTCAGGGGGCATCTCCCCAGCACATTTTGGGGGGAGCCATCCTTCTGTTGTCCCTCCCGCGTGCTTCGAGCGGGGGCAGAGGCTGTCTTCAGTCTCCATCTTTTAACTTCCTGATGTGACCTTGGCACCAAAGCATGTGGACAGCCTGTGCTGTGAACTCCAGAACCTCGGGTGCGGTTGACAGTGTCCTTTGTGTCAGCTCTGGCTGTCCTACAAGCAGCAGGAGCGGAGGGGGCTTGGTCTCAGACTTCTCTCCGTCCCTCTGGGGTCTTCCAGTCAGCACATACTTATCTGATTGTCTTTAATTCTGAAGAAACTGAGATGAGATGGGAAAGAGCCTCGTGGGGTCAGGATTTTGGCAAAACGTACCCAGCTAAGAGACAACATCCAAGTTGGATCTTGCTGCTCACTGAAGACCAGCCGGATGGAAGAAGAGAGTCCTACGGCATGAGGCTGGGCCTCTGCCTTACTGAGGCCACTCATTCTAACCTTACCTGAGCAAAAAAGGGAGGGTAATAAATCCTTTTTGCAAAAAAAGAGTGTTTTGATGAGACACGTTACACTTAAGAGTGAAACACCAAATTAAGTCTGTGAAATTCTCCCAGCGTCTTGTCAGATTCATTCTACTGCTTTTTTTTGAGACAGGGTCTCACTTTGTAGTTCAGCCTGGCCCTGAGCTCAGCCTCAAACTCACATCACAGCAATCCTCCTGCCTCTGTCTCCTGAGTGCTGTGATTACAGGCATGAGTCTCCATACCCAGTATTGTATGTGGTTGCCAGGGAATTGAACCCAGGCCCTTGCGCTTGCAAGACAGGCGCTGGAACCACTGAACTAACTCCCCAGCCCCCAGCCTGCTTTTTTTATTTATTTATTTTTTTTAGGTTTTTTTGAGACAGGGTCTCGCTTTGTGGTTCAGCCTCAAACTCACATCACAATCCTCCTGCCTCTGCCTCCCGAGTGCTGGGATTACGGGTGTGAGCCACCATGCCCGGCACTGTGGTATGTGGTACTGATTGCTGCTGGGGTGAGTTTCCACACCCAGTATTGTTTTGTGGTTACCGGGGAATCGAACCTGGGTCCTTGCGCTTGCGAGACAGGCGCTGGAACCACTGAGCTAATTCCCCGGCCCCCCCCAGCCTGCTTTTTAATGAAGTTGTTACTTAGTATTTTATTTGACAGCATAAAGTTCAGAGTACTTTGCACTATTCTTTTATTATTTTTCAATTCACTTGTTCCTTCATGTGTAATTGCTTGTTTACATCGTCCTTTGTGAGCATATGCTCTCCCAGCTCTCCAGGGCTGGAGAAGTAACTTATAGACCACGACGGACGGTTGGGGACACATGCTGGGCACTGTGGGTCAGGCAGGGGATGGAGTCTGACCAAGTATGAGGGACAAGTTTCATGTGAACGGCAGCCTCTGTGGAAAGCAGAGGGAGGAGGTCAGAGATTTAACTCACCTTTCAGCTGAGTTCAGTGCTACCCACAGTTCGTATACATGTGAATTAAAAGCACCTGGCTCAAGACAGAAATCACTGAGTACATCTGCAGAGAAAAACACTGCACTGATCCAGGAATAAAATGAACAATAACAGCTAACCTTGCTCTGGTGCTTAGCATAGTGATTGTTCTAGACGCTGAGAATGAATGACTTTGCTCTTCAGTGGAATTCTATGAGAGAGACATAGTAGTATTATTTTTACATATAGATAAGGAAAGTAAAACAAGGTCATATACAGAGCAAGTCAACAGCAGACTGGAATCAACACAGAGATCACCATTCATTTCCTTTGCAGATTTGAGTTTTCATCTGAATCTTTTGCGAGGAGATATAACATTGGGCTCTCAATCCCTCCATTCTCAAAGGTTGGCCAAGTGATCTATACCAGGGATCCCTATTCCAATTCTCTAGCTCCCCTTGTTTGTTGTTAAGTGGCTTTAAAGTGTGTCGTGATTTTGGGTAACATGAAGACATTTTAGAAGTCTTGGGGAGGGGGAAGAAGGGTTAGTGCTGAATTCCTGTGGGAGGGGCTCAGGAACCAGGGATCCCCGGTCTAACCCACACTCTGTACTCTTTGTCCCCAGGCTACGTGCAGGCTTGCCGGGCCCTGATGATTGCTGCTTCAGTTCTGGGTCTGCCGGCCATTTTGCTGCTGTTGACTGTTCTCCCCTGCATCCGGATGGGCCATGAGCCTGGAGTGGCCAAGTACAGGCGGGCACAGCTGGCTGGCGTGCTGCTCATTCTGCTGGGTAAGCTTTCTCTGTGGTACCTCCGCTCGGAGTGAACCTGACTTATCTCAAATCTTGTGGTTACTGCTATCTCTAGTTCAAGAGAAATGTGACTGAAGCCAACCCACTAAACAATAGGTCTCGATATTCAGGGTCCGTTTATATTTCATAAAAAATTTAAACAAAAGAGTAAGTAATGTCTGTGAGGCACACAGGGCATGAAAATGAGTGCAAAAAGGAAAAATAAAGAGAAAATTCTTAGAGTGAGAAATACCTGAGGGAGAGACCAGAAGACAGGAGGAAACTACACAGCTCTCTATCCAGACGACTGAAGGGACTCAAGTTCCCAACACTTACATCCAGTTTCCTTCCACGGGGGAACAATTACATCAAAATTTTCTGGGGGATTGGGTCAGGGAAATATAGTTTTTGAAAGCTTCTGATCCTTAGAGCAACCCTAATGAGAGCTTCAATTAATGTGTAAAGACTACAGAAAGATGAGGGCAAGAGAAAAGGGTTGAGGCTGATATACCAGTAGATGATGACTCATTTTTACTCAGGAAATGTTCATTGAACATGTGTGCCAGGAACTGGGGACAGAGGGGAAAAAGAAGCAGTTTCTGTTCTGAGTGGACACAGACATCTTGATAATATGTGGCAAGTGCACATCTAAAAAGGTACGTAGGCTATAGACACATTCAGGAGAAACCTAGTTTAGACTGGAGGAGAATTGTAAGGAAAGTGGTTAGGGCATGGATTGAAGGGGTGGGGGACAGTCCAGGCCAAGGAAATGGCATGAGTTCACTCCGTTTTGCTGCTTACACCTGCACCTAAGGTGGGCTTCATGTAACAACTGTTCTGTTTGGTGATTTAATTTCTCTCATTTTTCTTTCTTTTTATTTTTGTGACAAGGTCTTGCTATTAGTTCAGGCTGGACTTGACCTCATTATGAAGCTCAGCCTGGCCTTGAACTTACAATACTCTTCCTGCCTTGGCCTCCCAAGGGCCGAGATTACAGGAGCGCGCCACCAGGCCTGGCACCATTTTATTCTTGGATGCTGATTCCATTAACATGTCTAAATCCTTATAGAGGAAATGAATTAAAATGTACATATGAATAAAGAAGAAACTGGTCTGGATGCAGTTTACATATAAAGCTACTTTCTCTTGGGACAAAGGACTCCTATTTCCAAAGTGGCATCACAGGCCTTGAGGGAAAGGGTTAGGGTTCTGCGTGTGTGAACACTGCTTAATGATGGTCACTCACCTCCCACTGGGGGCTTCGATCCTTAGTGACACCAGTGAAGTGAGGGGAAATGAGAAACCTCATTGCTCAGGATTGTGAAAGTGCGGATTTGTGAAGCTGTGAACTCTAGTAGATGTGTGTGTGCGCGCGTGCGCGCGTGAGCGTGTCTGCACATGCGTATGCGTGCGTCTTCTAACAGGAACGAAGAGAACAGAGACCGCTACGATTTCCTACAAGAACTGCAGCATGGAAATTTTGATTCCTGTCACCGTCTGTGTAAGAGCCAGGAGGAGCACGAATCAGCCTCCGTGCTCCACCTTGTGGGCGCGCCCCTTCTCGGAGAGCTTTCTGGAGTTTGGATATCCAATCCCTCTTTGACGGGGAAGCCCGGTGATCTGTCTACAGGCAGACTGTGTTGTGGGATCCAGATGAGCCTTCTTCCTCTTAGATACTTGCTTCTGGTTCCTTTCCTCACATTCTCACAGAGGCCCCAGAGGGGTGTCCGGGCTCTGGGACGGCAGACAACACGTCCTCCCCTTTCACATGGGACCCAGAGAGTCCACCAGTGAGAGGACATATTCAAACCAACACGAACAAAGCGTGTGGTACATGGAGGGAGTGAAGCAAAACATACAGAGACAAAGTGGCTTTTAAAAAACTAAATAATTTAGCTGAATTTATTTATAAGTAATTTAGCCTGATACCCAGGGTAATCTGAAAGGGAGCAAAAGCAAAAAGTGGTTTGGAAATTTCTAGCTGAATTAGTTTTCTTTATGTTTTGGGTATAGTCTGGTGTAGAGAGGACAGTGTCATACACGAGGAAAGCGAGGAGCAGAGGGCGGTGGTGTGTGTCCTGCAGTCCGCAGTCCGTATGTGGAAGCGGGAACTGAGTGACCTGCAGGGACGAGGCCCGCTCCTAGGCCGTTTGTGCCGTTGCATTTCCAGTGTTGTCTGCCTCCCTGCTCCTGCTCGCTTTCTTCTCAGTGGGTCGTTGCTTGCCTTGGGTTGGATGTTGTTTTGCCGGCTCTGGAAATGTAAAGCTCATTGTCCGAGTGTGCCACCTGCTGATTCCCTCTGGGTCTCCTCCCCCAGCCCTGAGGGCCTTGTTTTCTACCCTTGGCTTCGGAGGGAGCGCAGGAGACAGTGAAGGCCTCTTGGTGTTGCTCGGGACTGGCTGCCCTGTTTCCAAAGCCAGGGCTGGGCTGGTGCTGAGGCCTACTGTCACCGGATGCTGCTCCAGCTGAGGTCTGAGTCCTGACCGGAGGGATGGATGGGACAGCCCTGGAGCTGGGGGCAGGGGGAGGACGGGGACCGGGCTGTGACACAGGTGGTCCTGGCATGGAAACTCAATACGACTGAAATCAGTTTTTCCTGATGCCGAACGCCTGTAACTGTCTTTTGAAAACTTAACAACACTGTACCGTCCTACAGCTCCGTCTTGGCAGCAGGCTCCGATGGGCAGTGTGAAGATGGGGTTCCTGCTGGGGGGGGGGGTGCGTGAGTAAGAGCCTGGTGCTGCCGGCTTCTTAAGCCTGATGAGCAGCCCCAGGAGCAGCAGGCGCCTCAGATCTGAGACAAATCTCATGTTTGCAGCTTTGCAAGAGGTCCTGCCAAGTCAGGAGGTTCCCGTCCTCCAAATGACTGTATATTGTCAGCTGGAGTCAGACACGACTATATTGAATCTGGAATCTACTGCTTTCTAGCTGTGTGGATTGGGGAAGTTCTTTAATGTATCTGAGCCTTTCTACAAAATGGGAAAACTCATGCTTACTTTTCAGGCTGGTAAGAAAGGTGAAATGATATTAAAAATTAGTATGGCGTCTGGTGTGTAGTAAATGGTTACTATTGTGTTAGAGGAGATAGAGAGCTAACCCAGAGAGTAATCAGGTCTTCTTCCAGTCAAGGGCAGTCTCTGCACAGTCATCTCCACACGTAGAAGTAGTGAGGAGAGAAAAATAATCTGTTTCTGGAAATACCTCTTGTATTCTGGCCTCACGGAAGTATTTCTTTCTTTTCTTTTTTTTTTTTTTTGAGATAAGGTCTCACTTTGTAGTTCAGGCTGTTCCTGAGCTCAGCCTCAAACTCACATCACAGCAATCCTCCTGCCTCTGCCTCCCGAGTGCTGGGATTATAGGTGTGAGCTACCACACCCGGCACTATGGTATGTGGTACTGGTTGCTGCTGGGCGTGAGTCTCCACGCCCAGTATTGTATGTGGTTACTGGAGATCAAACCCAGGCCCTTGCGCTTGCAAGACAGGTGCCGGAACCACTGAGCTAAATGCCTGGCCCATGGAAGTATTTCTTCTGTTGACTGTAAAAATTAGAATGTAAGGTCAATAGTTAAAGATTTTTTTTGCTTATTCCACTATGAAAAGCCACAGTAACCTACCTTACTGAAAATCCCAAATCTCAGTTCTGAGGTGGTCTAATTCTTACATTGCTCAAGTTAGAAAAAACTTTCTTTGGTGTTTTCAGAGGAAGGGGGGAGGGAATAGAAGGAATGGAACAGTACTTGGCTCCCTAGATGGAATCTTTTTATCTTTTCTTCCCCCTGTAAAAAAAATCTGGTACCAGTATTCTTATTTTTGTGGAGGAAGCTGTTTTAACTCACAACTTTTTTTTTGGAAATAACAGTAAGGTAAAGAATACAGGCAAAGGTGAGACAAATGAGCTTGTCATACCCACAGAATCCTTGGGTATGGAGGAATAGTGATACTCTTAATATGGGCTGCTGGGAGAATGGCTGCAAAAATCTTCCTACAATCTTGATAGATTTATACTAACTCATCCCTAATCTCAATAAAATTTCTTTTTTTCTAAATAAAATGTTAGGGGTAGAGGAAGGATGTGGCACCTGTGGTTTCCAGTGACCTTATCAGTAAACACAGAAGCGCCAACTCCTTCATCAAAATTCTCTGTCTTTAAATTCTGTGATTAAAAACAAATTGGTAAGGGGGCCGGAGATTTAGCTCAGTGGTTCCAGTGCCTCTCTTGCAAGCGCAAGGACCTGGGTTCAATCCTCCAATAACCACATACAATATTGGCCATGGAGACTCACGCCCACCAGCAATCAGCACCACATACCACAGTGCCGGGCGTGGTGGCTCACGCCTGTAATCCCAGCACTCGGGAGGCAGAGGCAGGAGGATTGCTGTGATGTGAGTTTGAGGCTGAGCTGAGGGCCCACCTGAACTACAAAGCAAGACCCTGTCTCAAAAAAAACCAAAAAACAAACAAACAAAAAAACAAAAACAAAAAAAAGACTCCAGCCACTAGTTTAGTAGAAATTTCATTACTTGTTGCCTGAACTGATTTCTTTGTGAAAAGCTAAAACATTTTTTGTCACTTAGTTCATATGCGATATAGCTTTGATTGTTGAAAGTAGTGTTCAGTGTCTTATAAAATTTTAAATGGAGGATAATTTAAAAGAAAGTATTAATTTGAGCTGGGGATGTAACTGAGTAACATCGTGCAGTGTCCTGAGTTCGATCCCCTATAACCCTCAAAAAATCTTATTGCGAAAGTTTTTTTGGTTTTTTCTACACAGAGAAAGGAAGAACAATATGATAAATCCCCTTGAGCTCAAAATTTCGCAATAATGAGGAGCTTGTGGCTTGTCTATTTCATCTCTCCACCTCTCCATTTCTTCTAGAATACAAATCTCAGCATATCGAGGAAGATTTTCATTTGCTATTCCTATATAGTTATAATAGTTTAGGCAATTTTAATGAAAATATTGCCTTGCAGTATATTCAGTGCTTTCCAGAGTCCTTTCAGTGCCTAGTACTGACAGTGACAAAGCCAGGAAGGAGGCGTTCGTTAGGAGAGGGAAGAGATGGCGGTGTGTGAGCTCATTTTCTCTGCTTCTTGTCTGTCCTTGGTTCTGAGTTATCACCTCTGGAATCAAGCCCATCTCTATGGATTTTACTTAATTTATCATATTCACTTTTCTTTTATTACTAGCAAATTTTAGTTGACACCTAATAATTATGAGGAAATGTGTATCACATTTATTTAACTCCCTAATGTAACCATATGTTATTTAATCTCTTAAAACATTGAAAGCCACATTGCAGCCTTATTGTCTTAAAATTGCCTTGCCAAGTAATTTCTACTTGGTTAAGTCAAATCATTGTTAATTTTTAGAAAGGCGATGTTCTTTCAATTAAAGAATACATTATGTTAACATTACTTGAAACTTGTTTCCAAAAGAGGTGATCAGTTTTATTCTTTGATGAGTAACATCAACATCCCCTTATAGAGAACCAAGCCCAGGTGAATCTGTTTCTATACAGCAAAGCTTTCTTTGATTTTCCTTTATATTCTTATATTCCTAAAATGTACCCAATAAATAACATATTAAAAAATAAAATATAAAAAGAATATCCATGATTTTGCTTCTGTTCACTAAAACAATCCCCCCATTGCATGTCCAGTTAACTTTACATCTATGGAAGGCGAAAGGGAAAAAGAGGCTGAAAAATCAATGCTAACATTCCTGTCTTGTTTTTAGAGACAATTTAAAAATAAAACCTGATGACCTAAAATGAAAAAGAAGGAAAACTCCCTCTATATTTCTTCACTTTTTGTTACCTTAGTGGTAAGTGACATTTTAGAAAAACACTTTACTTTCCCTAAGTAACAGAACAATCTAGGATTTTTTTTTTGTTGTTGGATAAACAACTAGAAATAAATCTGGCAAGACTTCTGTGTCTTCCAGAAAGCCAGGCCAGGTGTGGTGGCACGTGCCAGGCATCCTGGCCTTCTGGGAAGCCTTGGCAAGAGGACTGTAAATTGGAGCCCTACCTAGATAAGGTGGGGAATTAGCAAGACCCTTTCTAACAAAACAAAAACAAACAGAAAAGATGGGGGAACCTAAGGATGGAGTCCAGTGGAAAGGCCCTGCCTGGGTTTAATTCCTAGTACCACACACACATATACAGACAAAAAGGCCCAAAATTGGGCTGGGGATTTAGCTTAGTGGTTCAGGTGCCTGTCATGAAAGCACAAGGACCCAGGTTCGATCCTCGGGAACCATGTATAATACTGGGCGTGGAGACTCACGCCCAGCAGCAGTCAGTACCACATACCACAGTGTGGGCGTGGTGGCTCACGCGTGTAATCCCAGTACTCAGGAGGCAGAGGCAGGAGGATTGCTGTGATGTGAGTTTGAGGCTGATCTCAGGGCCAGCCTGAACCACAAAGCAAGACCCTGTCTCAAAAAACCTAAAAAAAAAAAAAAGCCCAAAATTAACACCAAATTTATTAATATTACAGTTTTTAAGTTAAGGAGTGATTTTTAAAATATCCCTTTTCTCCATGAGTCATTGCCAAAATTCAATAAATTCTCTCTTTTTTAGTTTCTAAACATTTTTCATATAGAGTTCAATTGAAGGTCATGTTTTCGGAGCGCCCCTCATTTCCTCTCATTTTGTGTGGTGGTCTGTCATTTCTTAGTGGTTTTGATGTGGTTCATCTTTGAGAGCCACAGGAATTCCACTCAGAGTTTGTTTATCTACAAGAAATAAAGAGCCTGCCGGTGCTCATTTGCCCTGTTTTGCATGGACTGTGAGAGAAGGAGAGGGAAACCTTGAGCTTGTCTCTAAGTGTGCTCCAGTCATATTAAGGTTTTATGCTGTTGGAGTCAGTCTTAGCCTGAATGAAGGGAAATATAGAATGGAAATGGGATTATCTGTCATCTGCCTGTCCATTTGTCTGCCTAATCATCTTTCCTCTATCTACTCATTTCTCCACCCAACTCTCTGAGATTCATTTTATAATGTTTAGACTCTCTTCTTGTTTTTCTTTTATTAATTAATTATTTTACAATAGAACCTACCAATTTCTTTAAGATACTTAAACCATAATAACAACTTTATTTGGTTGATAAATAAATAACAACCAAATAACATCAGTCCACTGATGGTTGCTTTTGCAGATTGATCCTGATTCTTCCCTTATTACTTTGCCTAAAAAATGAGAAATTAGTTAAATTTATAGATTTAAAAATTTATTTTATAAGATCCAAACCAAATCTGAAAGTCATTTGGTTTCATTGGATGTGGGGAATACCTCTGTGCATGTCTGTGCCTCTATGCTATATGTGTAAATGCAAAGTACATTGAAAAATTGAAAAACATAAAACTTAATTTGAACCATAAGCTGTTTTGAAACCATTTAATTGTTTATGCGAAAGGGTTGTTGGACTGAATCAAATCTATTGCTTAGGAATTAAATCTTTTATCCGCCATAATTTAGTTTCACATTGCCTCTTTTTTTGCTTTTAACTAACCTGATGTTTGGAAGGCCTTGCTAGATTGCTGCTTTGCCTACCTCTGGATGTGTGGGATTGTGTATTGTTCTGGGGAATCTATAGCAGTTCTCTTAGGTCAAAACACTCAGGACAGTTTGTCTTCTGTCATAGAGATAAAAGCTTTTTGCTGTGCCTGGCCAAAAAGAATTCTCCAGACATGCCAGATTTGGAGTCTGTGGCTAGAGGAAGAGAAAGAAAGTTTTTCTCGATGTCTGAGGTTTTCAAAGCCTTGAGCTGGAAAGGGAAGACTCAAACATTGTATACACTTTGTCATACAAAAGTAGTATGGAAATGGATGTGATTATATTTACTTTTTTAAGAAAAAGAAAGCCACGAATATGGAAGATTTTGACCATTTAGATAATATGTATAAACTCAATGTAAACTCAATTGTGTGAACTAGTTCACAATTAATGGAGTGAATTTAGGCAGAAGGAAAACCTGTCTGGCCTGGTAAGGTTGTGCACGCCTGTAATCCTAGCACTGAGGAGGCAAAGGCAGGAAGATTCCTGTGGGTTTGAAACCAACTTTGTCTACATGTCAGTTCAAGACCAATTTGAATTGAAAAAGCAAGATACAGTCTCAAAAAGCAAATAAACAAACAAGCCCCCCCCAAACAAAAACAGAAAACAAAACAAGCCAACCTGAGTGGTTCAGACCTCCTCTCTCGCCTCTGACTTATCCTTGATGCATTATTTTTAGGGTAGGAATCATGGGTATTTATGTGTCTGTATGCTGTTTATTGGGGGTGAATTTGTTCTGTTGCCAATGAAAGCCTTTGCTACCAACTATGTAAATGCTATGAGAAACTTTAAAGGACTTTCAAGACTTTATTTTCTTCAATTTAGAGTGAATGTACCAGCCATTATATTTACAGATTGAAGAAAAATCATATTTCTTCCCGTTGGCATTAAAACTCAGTTAGAAAAATGTCGCTCAGTATGAATGAAAATCAGGAAAAAAAAAATTACTGAGTTGGAAGTGAAAAAGTCCCTTAAACAGCAAACATTAGACTGGCAATGTGATGATCTGTTTGGCTTTTATTGTTAACAACTGAAACCTTAATGTTAGTTTTGTGTCTGCCAAATGTAATGTGTCACCTCAACTTGAAATTTTAACTAAAATCTTTTTGTCCTGCTTGTACTTGTAAGAAATTAGATGATATCAAAGGAAGTCTCTGAGTTAACTTTGTTTGGAGCTATATTGTCTAATAGCCACTAGCCCCATGTGGCCATTTAAATGCAAATGAAAATTCCAAATTCAGTTCTTTGGTCTCATTAGCCTTCTCACAAATGTTCAATGGTCCAGAATAGCTGTGGCTACCTTGTTGGTAGTTCAGATCCAATTTTTTTTTTTAATTGTCTTTATGGGGCCAAGGATTTAGCTCAGTGGTTCCAGCGCCTGTCTTGCAATACAAGGACCTGGGTTCAATCCCTGGTAACCACATACAACAATGCTGGGCATGGACACTCACGCTGACCAGCAATCAGAACCACATACCACAGTACCAGGCATGGTGGTTTACACTTGTAATCCCAGCACTCAGGAGGCAGAGGCAGGAGGATTGCTGTGATGTGAGTTTGAGGCTGAGCTCAGGGACAGCCTGAATTACAAGTTATGGGCTCTTGCTTGTTTTTGTTTCATTATTTTGCTTAGGAAGAAGGGAAGAATTAAATGAGGTGAAATCTATATCTTAATCTATAAACTCTAAGTCTATAATTTCTTAATCTATACATCTGATGGCTGAACTGCTTGATGCAAGAGCATAAATGAAGTTCTAAACCATGATGATTTATCATACGAAACCATCTCCATGAAGTCTGTGAATGAAAAAGCCCTGTTATTCGTTCATTTGTGTGTTGGGATCGTGTGCTTGCGAATAGTGTAACAGAAACTCCGACCTTAGCTGATAGTCCGCTTACTTCTAACACAGCTAGAGAAGATACATAGTTTCTCCAGAACTTTGGAGCATCAATCGAGCAAACTGACAAACAGAGTGGAAAGCTGTGGTGAGTGCTATCTTGTTTCCCACGTCGAAATGGCTCAGTTGGTTAAATGTGAGTTGGACACGCACAGAACGCCTGGTCATTGAGCTAAATGGGAACGTTGAGATGTAAAACATGAAACTGACCTTCAGGGGCCCCAGACCCCAGGATGAGAGATAGTTACATAAAGAGATAATTATAATGCGATTAAGCAAGTGAAAAAAGCAGAATTGCGACTGTAGATGCAAAGGCATGCTATGTAAGTAACAATAAACACGTATTTCTTAGTGTTCAGTGATTTACTTTTTGGTTTTTACACAGGAGCTCTCATTAGCTTGCGTCTTCGGACCCAAGCTGCAAGGTGTGTTGTGTGTCTGTGCAGTGCGTGCCTGCTCGCTGCCCTGGCCGGGGTGCAGCCGCTGGCACGCCTCTCTCTGTGTCTCCCCAGCTCTCTGCGCCATCGTGGCCACCATCTGGTTCCCCGTGTGCGCCCACCGCGAGACCACCATCGTGAGCTTCGGCTACTCGCTCTACGCGGGCTGGATCGGCGCAGTGCTGTGCCTCGTGGGCGGCTCAGTCATCGCCTGCTGCGCAGGAGACGCCCAGGCGTTTGGCGAGAACCGCTTCTACTACTCTTCGGGCTCCAGCTCGCCGACTCATGCCAAGAGTGCCCACGTATAAGCCAGCCGCCAGGCTGGCCACGGGTGCTGTAGGTGCTGGGCCCGGGGCCCTAGGTTTGCTTGATGCAGTGGGAGCGGGAAGCCACTTCTCTGCCAGGCACCAAAGCCAAAGTCTAGAAAGCAGCCCACCCGGCGTTGTTCTGTAGTCTTAACATCACCCCGCTCCACGCCCTTTGGGTTTCCCTTAAAAGAAATCCCTAGCTCCATAACGCCCATATAGTCTTCTGGTAATGGCCACTATTAGCCCTTCTCTTGGGATGCCTTTCTAGTTTATTTAAAAAACTTTCTTTGTTTCTCTCTAAATTTTAAATGTTTCACAAACATTGCTGAGTTGGGTATGGGTGGGGCAGAGAAATAAAAGACACTTTTCAAACTGTTACAGATGACAATAGGAGGCTCATAAAGATGCCTCTGTGTCCCTCTCTCCTCTTCAGCTCCAAGGCCGTTTACTCTTGAGATAGCGACGGAATGGGGACGTGGGTGGGGGGAGGGGAAGGCGGGACTGTCTCTCCACCGGAGAGTTTCCCTTTTATAAGAAGAGTTCAAGGGGTGGGATATTTTTTAGTTCATGATTTTACATTTATCTGTACATAATTTTTCAAGATTGACCATTTTTATAACCTTGGTTTTCCTGAAATTCTCAATTCATCAATATGAAGGAAATGAACCAAATAGGCTTTAATTATGCAATAAATAACAGTAAAAGTGACTATAACTTTAACTGATATTCCACAAAACAGTTTTGATTTCCAGGTTTATACGATGTAGTTTTTAAATCCTGCATATGCTTTGAATTAACACCAGTTTTAAAACTTTCCCCCTTTTCTTTTGGTGTTTTTATTCTCATATCCATCTTGCAGTGATGTGGTTTAACATAAACTGTACTGTTGAATTTGACTTTTACGGGTGTAAATGCTGATGGTTTTTCAGTGTCTCAGACCCCAGATTCTCCAAACATAGATGGTGCATTTTGTTCTTTAAGAGAAATCTGTGCAATAAAATAACAAACTGTTGCAAAACTGGCCTTCAATTGTTTGTTGTATCCAGAGGAATCATCCCCTGATTTTAAAAAAAGTCTCACTCATCTCTCCTGGTAATTTTAAGGAAAGCTGGCTGGTAAGTTTAGCAGCAAGTCATTCTGCATTGCCCTGAGGAATTGGAAGGCTGCATTTTACTCACTGTGCCATGGAGGTGATGTCGGTCATGAAAGTATAAAGTAAGTGCTCTGTGTGTTATTCAGCGAGGTAACTATTGTGTCCCTAAGTCATAGGTAATTGCAGCAGCGAGGGTCCCAGTTCTAAGCACTACGCTGTTAAACTCCTTTATGTAGACTGAACAGTTAGTTAGTAAAGAGATGAGTGAGTATAAAGGGAGAATTAAATAAACCCATTTTATTTAGGTATAATACCTAGATGTACAATATTTTCTTCACATGTATACAGGTAGAAATTTATAAATTTAGGACAAAGACACACCCAGTTGACTTTTGTTTTCTGGTTCTGTAACTGTCAAGTTTTGAGTTCACCCAAAGAAAACAGATTATAATCTATTTTGTCAGACTTTTCCCCAATAAAATACTGATTTCATCAGCTGATTGCATAATAATTGGCAAACACTCTTCTTTGGAAATATCCACTTGGGGCTTATCTTTTATTTATTTTTGTACAGAAATTTGTGCAGATTAGAGTATTATAACCAGGTGGAAACTATATTTTAATGAGCTACTAGGACACTCTTCATGTTGATAAAAATATTTGTTTAGCTAGAAAACAGTTTGTGTAAGGGTATAAATCGTGTGGCTCTGGTGGAGAGCCCACCTCACCTAGTGCAGACTTGTCTGGGTAAGATAACTATGGACATGAATGGAGCACAAGTCACAGGGAGGGGACAGACAAGCAAGGCTTTGGGTTCCCTGATCCCCAACTTCGCAACTCACCGGGAGCGTCTCTAGATCCCGTTCCAGAGTTCTATGAGGGACTTTCTGATTTTACTCACCTGGCCCCTTGCCTGCAGCTTCTTCTTGCTTCCTCTGCAGGGAGGACAGTGCCCGAGCCCTACTTTCCCTTGCAGTGTGAGAGGAAGACCACAGAGCTCTCCTGGTTGATGTTGCCTAACTGGTTAGGAAATCTCATTTTGTGGGTTGTAACTGCAGTGTCAGGGTTTATTATCAGTTTGAGGGAGAAAGGTAGATATCTTTCTAGGATGGCACTGTCTGACAGGAATATGTGAACCACACATGCAATTTAAAATTTTATAGTAGACAAAAATGAATAAGTGACGCTAATTTTAATACACATTTCTTTTCTATATGAAATTGATTCATGGGCTATTTTATACCTTTGGGGGCTGTACTACTGTAGACTGAACAAAGGGAGCACTGAGTTATATCCCAGCTCCTTTCCTTTTTTAAAAAAGTTGAGGGCTGGGGATTTAGCTTGTGGTTCTGGCGCCTGTCTTGCAAGTGCAAGGGCTCAGGCTCGACCCCCCTTAACCACGTACAACAATGCTAGGCATGGAGACTCATGCCCACCTGCAATCAGCACCATATACCACAGTGCTGGGCATGGTGGCTCACACCTGTAATCCCAGCACCCTGGAGGCAGAGGCAGGAGGATTGCTGTGAGTTCAGGACCAGCCTGAACTAAAAGTGAGACACTCTTTCAAAAAAAAAAAAAAAAAAAAAAAATTGAGACAAGTTCTTGTTAAGTTTCCCAGGTTGGTTTTGAATTTGCAATCCTTCTGCCTTAGTTTCCCAAATAGCTGAGATTGCAATGTGTGATGCTACCCCCAGCTTTCTGTTTCAGTAAGGGAATCAATCTTATTTTATCTGCTGTCTTTAGCCTTCCTCTAGAACTTGTCTACTATGATTTATTGAACAGTTATGACAGTCTTCATACTGGGGTAGACAGCAACCCCCAGCTGTATGTGAAAATAGCAGACCCAAAGTCTTCTACCTAAACACTAAAGTGAGGGGAGTCCACACTGACTAGTGAGCTCTGTCTGTGTCAGAGCTTCACATGTCCAACCTCCCACAGAGCCCACTGTAAGGATAAAGAAAAGGAGATGTAGAGAGTTTTGGGGATTTTTTTTTTTTGGTCAAGATCATAGAGCCACTATATGTAAGTAAAAGGAATTTAACCCTGTTTAGCACTGAAACTTCCATTCTCCAACTTAGCAGTTACTCGGAGTGGGTCAGGTAAAATGCAGATTCATTCTTTCTATTCCTTAAGACGAACTTAGTAGATCTGGGTCCAGACAGAAGATTTTTCATTTTTATTGCACGCCCCAGTGATTCCAATGAGGTGGTTTCCACACTACCTTTTGAAAAACAGTCAACAGACAGTCCTCTTCCTCATGCTTTTCTCTAGGGTGGCGGAGGTTGTCCCGTGTTCTCTCTTCGGTGATTGTCAGTGGTGAGATAATTTTGAAAATTAAACAAGCCTTTTTTGCTCTTTCTCTACAATCTGTTCTGAAGAGACTGCATGCTTGGGTCTTTGAGTTAAGAATGAACCAGTATTATGCAAGCAAGCTTTCCAAGAATTTGATGGAAACCAAATTAGAGAAAAGAATATTTCAAGAGAATCTCCAAACGTAGGGATGTTAATTACAATGGCAGCAACAAAAAGAGAAGATTGTAAAATTACAGAGCACAAGTTACATATTTGTGCTGAACTGCTGGTTTGATGTAACAATAGAACAAGGTCTGGCTGTATCTTGCTCTATGTTTTTTTTTTTTAATTAAAAAAATCTGTGCATCACTGTTTCTCTATACAATGTACACAATGTGAACTGCAGCATCTTAAATGTTTGGCAGGACATTCGTGCTCATGACATCACACGCTGGGAAGACAGGGAGGCCACTGTAGGGTTGGCTCCGCGGAGAGGCTGCATCAGTGCTGCCATTGAGATGGGCCCACAAAAGAGTGTGTGACAGCCAGATGTGCCGCTTCATGGGGACTGAACCAGGATTGTGGGAGGAACATTGGCACATGCTGCTGATGGCTTGAATAGCAGCTCTTGAGGAATCTATATTTCTCTACCTCACGCAGCGTCTCAGAGCTTGTGCTTTGTGGCACTGGGGTGGGGAAGGGAGTGGAGATGGGAGGACTTGTCACTGCTCCATGGCCATTGTTGAAATGAAAAATGTGGAAATGTTAAGAGATGCCTAGAAGCTTGGGGACAGGGAGAACTGCTTATCTGTATATCCAAATTACCTTCCAAATAGCAAAGATCACTTGGTTTTCAAGTTGGAGGCTTCCTTTAAATAGGACGATTATATCTCCATTTCTCTTATGTTGCATTAGACACAGCCATGGTTTCCAAGGAAGAAAGTGCACACAGCTCACTTGGGGATCTTGTTAAAAGCAGAAGGTTGGGGTGGGCCTGAGATTCTGCATTTCCAGTAAGCTCTCCATGGACACTGATGCTGCTAGGCCTGGACTTACACCTTGAGTAACCAGCCTCAGAGTCTGTGTCCTGTTGAAACAAAGCTGTCATGAAGCAGGCATGTAGTAGGTGGTGGCTCTTTTGTAGAAAATACAGGGAGTGTCTCTTTGCCTTTCAAAATAATTCTGGAGCTTTGCCGACCAATAATTCTGCTGCAGAATTATTTAGTTGGCTGTTAGCTTTAGTGCTTCATTAGAATAAAAATGCTCATAATCCTGGAGCCAACTAAAACTAGTGAGCAGCTAGAAAGCCTCACGAAAGCCAGTTATAAAGGAGGCACGAATTTTGTGGGCCAGGTGATATCATGTCATTACTTTGATAACACCCACGGTGGATGTTTATATCATGGCCGTCACCAAACACTATGAATCTGGTGTTTCTCCTCTGCTGGCTTCCACTCTCTAGATCATTAGCTATTTAGTGTTATCCAGCCCACAAATGCACAGCTTTTGGGGAGCCATACACAGTGCTATCCCTGCCTTTGACACCTTCACTGTGAAGGCCTGTCTCTGTCTCTCTTCTGAGACACACGGCAAGTGAGGGAAGGTGGGGAGAGCTGGGGGTGTACGGGTCCATGTGCCTGTCCTTGTGTCCTGAGTCTGAGGATCTTGGTGGCCTAGTGAGAGGAAGGGCTGACTCCGCACATGGTGAGCAGGTGGTAAATCTCACTTCTGTATCTCCACGGTAGCTACCAGGGGTATCTCTTTTGAACTCATGTACTGTACTTCCTGGTCTCGCTGATCTAGCTTCTGAAAGCTTTCTGTAGTTAGTTTTTTCACAGCTCACTCCGATAGTGCTAGCGCTCTGAGAATTTAAGGCAGGTATGTTGCAAGTTCAAGTCCAAGTGACTTAGCAAAAAAGTCATATTTCCCTTCCCTCATGTAAAAGTAATAATAGTATAGGCATTCCTAATTTAATGGCAGACCAAGGTAATTTCTTGAGATTAAGCTGTTAAATGAATTGGTTGCTACATGAGGAATTGTACATAGTATATATATTACAATATTCAGATCAAAGAAATGATCAAAGGAATTTCATCTTGATGATTTTGCTTTATTTGCATAACTCTTACATGCAGCACTGTAATGTATAACAGAACACAGAACTATAGCACTGAACAGTAAATCAGCAGAAGTGACTATACTCTAAACAAGGGGATTGCACACAAAAAAGACACTGAAGCTCTATAAAAAGATATACAGAGCTGTCCAAATAAAGACAGGATGTAAGTCTCAGCAGAAAGTCAAAAGGCTGAACGGTTGTTAATATCTGTGTAGTATTAACTTGTTTGGATTTAGTGTTACCTGTGTAGTATTAACTTGTTTGGATGCAGCATAATTTACTCAATGAAATTCCAAGAAAATCCTGGCTATTCCGGTTTCTTTCTATCTTCTAACTTTTCCACGAACATCTTTGTACATAAGTCTTTGCATGTACACGTGATGGTCTTTTTAGGATTAATTTCTAGGAAGGAATTACTAGATCATCATGTATTCCAGATAGGGAGATATTGAGTTTCCCTTAGTATTTGTAATATGATGAAGCATATCAATTTATTATGCTGTTCTTTTAAAATTATTTGAACTCTTTAGTTTTTTTTTTTTTTTGGTTATGTTGCTATGCAGTTATATAAGAAGTATTTGGAATAAATGGTAAGCACAAAAATTTCACAAGTATTTCTGATGGCATAAAAGGGGATGTGGCGCCGGGCGTGGTGGCTCATGCCTGTAATCCCAGCACTCGGGGGACAGAGGCAGGAGGATTGTGATGTGAGTTTGAGGCTGAGCTGAGTGCCAGCCTGAACCACAAAGCAAGACCTTGTCTCAAAAAACCTAAAAAAAAAAAAAAAAAAAAAAAAAAAGGGGATGTGGCAGCTATTTTTGCCCCTCCTGAGTTACAATTATTCTTTCAGTGGACCTTAAACAGGAGAACCGTTAGCTTTCTGACAGTTGCAGGGTGCACTGTGATTCTAATAGCCTTAAGTTGGGATGGAAAGCACAGAAAGAAATGATAGCCATTATTTTATTTCATTGCCCCTACCACAAGAAACTAAGTGTGATATTTTGATATGAAACCAAAGAAGGTCAAATGAATCACTTACCCTTCTCCCAGGCCTTCTAGACATTTAATCTTGTGGTGTGCTAGAGAGAAAGTTTACCTGGGTTCCTTTGTTGCCAGGGTTGTTTATTATTTCAACAAAAAGTCATAAAAATGTACATCTAGGGCTTGGGAGTTAGCTCAGTGGTTCCGCACCTGTCTTGCAAGCACAAGGACCCGGGTTCGATTCCCGGTAACCACATACCATACTGGGCGTGGAGACTCATGCCCAGCAGCAACCAGTACCACATACCACAGTGCCGGGTGTGGTGGCTCATGCCTGTAATCCCAGCACTTGGGAGGCAGAGGCAGGAGGATTGCTGTGATGTGAGTTTGAGGCTGAGCTCAGGGCCAGCCTGAACCGCAAAGCGAGACCCTGTCTCAAAAAACCTAAAAAAAAAAAAAAAAAAAGCACATCTAGAGTCTTGAGAAGACTTGGGACTGTTGGGCGTGAGAGTGCTGGGAAGCTGAGGGCTGTGGGCTTTATGTTGGTCATGTGGCTCCATGATCAGAGCAGAGCCTTGTCATCAGTTATTAGGCAGGTGCGGCATCACTGAGCTACATCCCCATTTCCCATCCTTCGCTTAGGAAACTCCTCCTATCAGCCCAGTCCACCTGGCTCCCTCTCTTCATCTGTAGTTTTTGTCCTCATTGGCCTTTCCCCAAACACAAAAGAACTCATGTTGCCTCAGTCATGGATCTCAAACCATTCTAACTAGTGTTTCTAAAATACTGTGTGGGGATTATTAGCATATAACTCATGAAATAAAATGGAGATTCTTGGTTCCCACCCCAGAGACTCCACAGAGAGAGCCTCTGGAAACAGAGCCTGAGAATCTACATTTTAAACAATGTGCCAGGTTATTCTGATGTACCCTAATGCTTGAGAACTAGGGGAAAAAACCCCAACATCTTCAGGCAAAAGTGATTTGCCCAAGATCATGTTGCTATGCAGACATTTTCCTTGGCCACGGGACTGTGGAAATTGCTCTTTCTTTGAGTGAGCCATTCCACCAGAGCATGAGCTGTCCTTATGCTATTTGATCTTTCCTCCTGGTCTGGGGATGAGCGCCTGAAGCCAGACCAGCCTTGGTACCTCACTTCCCTGACATAACCAGGATTGGCCAGGGAGGCCAGCATGTCACCTAACCAGCAACAGCACCAGCAGTCTTTTCTGATAGCAAACAGGGAAGTATGAGCCTGGAAGCTCCTAGCTTCTGTCATTCCAGACATGTGGAAAAACTGAATTTTGGAAAATGAGGCCAAAATTCAGGGGGAAATAGAAGCCAAAGAACAGAGGAGAGTGTAGTATATGGAGCTGATCTCATGGTTTCTGAGTCAAATTCATAAATGTCCTCTGGCTCCGCAAACCACCAAATCCATCAGTCCCTTTGCTTTCCCTACTTGTGTTTGGGTCAGTTGCAACTCAAAGCATTCTGGCACGGCCTGTCCTGGGTGTAGAGACACTTGTGCACTGCCCACATCGATTTTCTGCTGTTCCTTTGGACTGTCACATTGTTGCCTGCACTAACGATGTGGTCTGAGTGGGACCCAGCCCTTCACTTTTCTCATGGGAGATTCAGCAGGTGATGTTTGGCCCAAGTTAGGCGAATTGAGTTCTGTCCTGGAATTTCTCATACTGAGGTGAAGAGGGGGGACCTGTCTTCTCCAGTGAGGGCTTCTAGTGTTCATGGCATGCACTAGCCTACTGAAGAACCTCTCTGTAGGAAGGAGAGGAAGCAGGAATGAGACCTGAAGAATACTAGACCCATTAACTTCAGGTCTTTAGTACTGGCAGCCCTGGAGCCAGCACCATAACTTTTTGGTCAGTTAGTCTGAGGTGAATAATTGTCACTTTCAACCAGAAATTCTTTCCTGGCAGAGGGCTTCTTCAACCTTTGGCCTTGGACATCAGCATGGAGAGGACTGATCTTTGGGCTGCAGTTTTGAGTTCATGCAGAGAACAGGGTACATCCTCATCACCAATGTTCATCCTCCCTAAACCCACAAACTCCCTCTTCAACCTACCTGTCTGTCCTGGGTCATATGTTCTGTAGCATTTCTTTCCCTGGAGGGTGGCAAGAAGGAAGATTTCCCCAAAGGAGGTAAGGTGTCTAGTTTAGTCACTTTCTCACCACTGAGACACAATACTCAATATATACAACTTACAGGTGGAAACATTTGTTTAGCTCACAGTTGCAGAAGTTTTAGTTCATGCTTGGCAGGCTGAAACCAGAAAGAGCATGATGGGAGAAAGAGCATGATGGGAGAAAGAGCATGATGGGAGAGCTGTGACAGTCATACAGCTGCTTATATCATGGCAGCCAGGAAGCAGAGAGAAAGGAAGAACTAGGGACAGTCACACATCCTCTTCTGACCAGGCCTTGTCCCCTAACAGCACATTCAGCTGTAGCACTCCCATGACCCAGTCACCTTCTAAAGCTCTGCACCTGAGGCCATGAGAGTTTGGGGGTCACTTTTGATCTAAACAATGACAGTGACATACCAAGAAAAAGGGCTATGAATTCTGAGAAGATCCAAAGTAACATAAATCCATTATACTTACCCATATCCAATAATTTAATCTAAGCATTGAACTCCTTTTAATTGGCACCCTGCTGCTCTGTGATCTTATCAGGACAGAATCAGTCATCACTAAACAAGGGGCACTTCATAGGAACAATATTTTGATGAGTTTATTATAAATTTAAAACTCCTTCTCTAAGGCCATTTATATATCAAAAAAATCTAAAAAACTTTTGCTAAATTAAAATATTTCCTTCATTTTGCCTTCTGCTCAGAACAGAAGTGTAAATAAGTAGGCTTTCAGTCTATGATGCTAGCTATGTAATTCACCACTGTGCTTTGTTTTTAGATCTAGGCTGCTTCAGAGATTACCAGTATATTATTAAGATTTGAAGTCTTATTATTAACAATTTGGAGACTCTTAAACTCCTGTCCTAAAATGGGTTTTATGAGCATCTGTTAAAATTAAATTATTTATTCCTCGTTCAGTAGTTAATTGAGTAAACATTTAATGCCATGTGTGGTGCATGCACTAGATACCAGATATAAAAAGGAAGCACAAGGATGGCCCTAGCCCACAAACAACTCAATCTAACGGTATAGTCAGATATATCATGACTGAGGATACTATTAGCTTCTTATCATTGTCATCTTTTTTTTTTCTGTTTTTTTGAGACAGGGTCTCGCTTTGTAGTTCAGGCTGGCCCTGAGCTGAGCCTCAAACTCACATCACAGCAATCCTCCTGCCTCTGCCTCCTAAGTACTGAGATTACAGGCATGAGCCAGCATGCCCAGCACTGTGATATGTGGTACTGATTGCTGCTGGGTGTGAGTCTCCACACCCAGTATTGTATGTGGTTAACCGGGGATCGAACCTGGGTCCTTGCGTTTGCAAGACAGGTGCCGGAACCACTGAGCTAAATCCCCGGCCCCTCACTGTCATCTTTTATCTATGTTGGAAAGTTGCACCTGGAGTTAACATGGCAAATAAAATACCAGCAGAAGCCCATCATCACACAGATGAAAGAGGGTCCTGATACATGAAGGGATACTTTTTCGTCTTCTCACAACTTTGCACTGTTTCTTATGGGTGTGGAAAGTCAGCCAATTCCTAAACATTTTAAAATCTAATGATCTAATTAGGATCAAAGCAATGAGATACTGGCAGAGAAGGCTGCCAGGGCTTCTGTGGAGCGTCCTGCTGAGACTTTCTGCAGATGGACCTGTGCTGTTTTCTTGGGGAGGGGGGTATAACTTAGTTTCAGGTGTCAATCTTTTGCTTATTTGAATGATTTAAAAACTCACTCTCCAGGTGTCAGAGTTCAGCTTTTCTTGTGACAAATACAAGGAAAACAGAGCTGACTCAGCTGACACCAGCATGAACATACAATGCACGTCCAGGTACAGTTAGAGCAGAGTGAAGGTTGGAAGTGATGATCCCCACACCATTCTGGGCACTGCAGACAATCTGAGGTCACTGAACTGTTCCAGAGAAAACATATGAGGAATTACGTTGCTTTCCACAGTGGATTTAAAAGCCAACCAAACAACAAACAGTAATGGTATACATCTAGGTATTTATTGACTAATAAAGAAACACAGTGATTTGGTGCCTGAATCATTCCATAAAATCTATTTTACAAAATGTGAAAGTTTGGCAGTCTGCAACCTGGGTCTAGTCTGTTGGTGTCCCTCAGGGGATCCGAGTTCAGCGTGGGGAAGTGGCTTTTGAACTCATAGTCCAAGATAGCAGTATATTCACTGCAAGTGGAAAGGTTCAAAGAAAAGTGCAAATGTCTATGCTTGCTCTCTTCTGAGAAGGTTCCTGACAATGAAGTATTTTTTTCAAGTGAGACACATAATCACAGTTAGTTGTGAGAAAGGCTCAGTATCAGAGCTGGTTGCATTATTTGAGGTGTTCAGTGCAAAATAAAAATGTAGAATTCTTTTTTCCTTTTTGTTTTCTCTTGATGTAACATTGTGCTTTTGCTATTTAATATCAAAGGACTAAAAATTTAAATCACTAGCATGAATTTTGCAATCAATTTTTAGATTGCACAATGTCAATTTTAAATTCAAACATAAAATCATTTATGAAGAAATACCAGCATCCCCCAATATGCATCTGCTAACACATATACATTCTTGTAATTTGCTCTTATTAGAACAGTGGCAAAGTCGGGTAAAATTAACTCAGTAGTTCTTTTTTTTGCTATCGATGTACACACATCCTGCCAATTCCATCTTCAATTTCCTGTTGAGAAAAGAAGGATCATTCAAATGGAATCATGGATTGCTCTTTCCCTTTCCTTTGATATTACCTTTTTAGTGTAAAGGGATTTAACTAATAATGAATAACAATGAATTAATAGAAGTTAAAAAGAATATGATAGGTTTCCTTAGTTGTTCATTTTTCTTAGAACTCTATTGCTTCCTTTCTGTATTTGAAACAAGTCCTAGGCCGGGGATTTAGCTCAAGTGGTACGCCTATCTTCTAAGCACAAGAGCCCAGGTTCCACCCCGGTACAGCAAAAAACAAACAAAACAACAACAACAACAACAACAACAACAACAACAACAACAAAGTCCTGATTTCAGTGGTAAGTGTGGCCCTTGGGACCATCAATGCACCTATTTAGACAGAGACATGACACATGCTTGGCTTTGAACTTGCCTCGAAACTTGCTGCACTGCCACCTTCCATGGTGCCCCAGATTCGGTGGTCACAGGGTGTTGTGAATGCCATATGCAAGCAGAGTGGCAAGTAAGGGTGAACATAAGTAAGGTGAGTATTGTTTCTACTCCCACCCATATGCCAATGTCCCATCAGACTTCACTTACAAAGTGCAAGTTCAACGATCCAGTTGTTGGCAATATCCAAGATGTTGACAGCAGAGCATTAAACCAAGTGCAGACTCCTTTTGGCCCTGAGGTCTGGGAAGCTGGCTCTGGTCTTTTTCTAGCTGGATAAAACTTTGACCAAGTTTGAAAGAAGAGAATGTATTT
This sequence comes from Petromus typicus, assembly GCA_004026965.1. NCBI lineage: Eukaryota > Metazoa > Chordata > Mammalia > Rodentia > Petromuridae > Petromus > Petromus typicus. Next base: position 6,123 of record PVIR01017726.1, on the reverse strand, counting down.
TGAGGGGAACTTGTAGTCTAAGTCACCTCTTCTAACAACACCCTGAAGAAGGTAGAGTTTATTTTTTCCAAATGAAGAAACAAGTTCTGGGAGATGAAACAATGATCCAGGATTATGAAGCCAGTAAGCACCAAGGGCAAGATTTGAACCCATGTCTTTTAATGTTTGGGCCAGTTCTCATACTGCTGCAGTGTTCTTGGAGTTTATGAAATAAATCTAAATTATGCTTAGCAAAATGCAGTGAAGTGAGACTATAAAACATGGCTCTTTCTCAGAAGTTATTAGAGGGGAGTAATTTTATTTAAAACTTGAAGGCAGAATACACTGCACATGTAGTTATTTAGTTAATCTTTCTCGTGAGTCAAGGATTAGCAGTTTACCCATTTTATGAATAAGATGACAGTGATACAGACAGGTTAAGTGACTCAGGCTCCAGAGCCAGGAATAGAACCCTTGTCTTCTGGCTGTAAAATGTTACATGTAGTCACAACTACTCTAACCTTCAAGCAAAATTTATTCCTTAGGGAAATAGAGTGAATTAGTAGGAAAGTCACTGAGTGAAAAGGACAGATAAATATTTAGATCCGTTAGCATAAACACTGTCCCAATGAAAAGTATTGGTTTGAACTAATTTCTGGGGCCTCTTCCTTTATCTGCAGTCAAATGGAAATAAGGAAAACACAAGCTTTGCCACAGCTTGAGAGAACAAAATGCAGTATTTCTGCAAAGAGGAAATATATTCTCATATTCTCCACTGTGCCACTGATAGAATGTAAGGAAATCAGGGAAAATAGCCACGTGGGGTGAGCTCTCTCATTGGCAGACAGGAATAAGAACCTGTATGGAAAGCTGGAATCACATGGGAGCATTTTGCTTGACGTGGTCCACGGTGCTCACCACTCCTTGGCAATTACCAGCACTGGTAGGTAAGGGACACACGGGGCTGCTGTGATATGCCACCAAATGCCAGCAAGCAAGTACACTGCAAGTACACTTTGCATTTCTCAGCAAAGAAATCACTGGGCTGGAAAACCCTGAACGTATCAATCATCCAGGGAGGCCTCCTTATGAAAACAATGTTATGATTTTTGCACAGAACCCTTTTGAAGTTAACCCGTGTGGGCTTAAAACTTGAAGAAAGCAACCTAGGTCAGGAGGTCTTTCTAAGCTATCGGTCCTGGAAAACCTGTAGAAGGGACATACGGCCTTGGTTTTGTTAAAGAAAAAAACTGGCTTTGGGACAGAAAGGAAGGGAGCCAGGTTTTGATCTGAGTCATGTACTCTCTCCCTCCTGCCCAAGGAGAAGGGCCGTGCCAAGCCTTTGATAGCCTCCCTCTGTGGATTAGGATTTGGAATTTGTTTCTGATGTCATGATAAGAACAAAAGAATCTCAGGCTGTGTCAGGCCAGGGTAGCTGTGGTGCTCCTGGCAGGGGGAGAGGTAGGGTAAGTGCTCTCTGCGAGGGCCATCTCCAAAGCCTGCAGTTGTCCCTGGAGCTCCTCCAGCCTGCTCTTCCTAGCCCAGTAGAGTTATGCTCTGTGAGTGCATCTGAACCCTCCTTGAACTTGGAATGTTGCAGCGAGCACTGTCCCCGGAGTTAACACGTTCCATATGTCTACCACCCATGGTGAAAAGCAGTTTGCCCTTGTATATTCTCAAATTGTCTCCTGGGCCGGTTACTTTATCCCATCAACGGCTCCTTTGGTTGCAGGCAAGCTCGCTCACCTCCTCTCCTAAGGTCAGCATGCTAATCTCAGTGCCTGAGGAGAGCAGCTTGGGAGACGTGCAGGGAGGCTGGTAAAATGTTGTGCAGGCTATCAGAGATTTGGCCAAGCAAACAAGTGAATCAGTTTCCAATGCGTCTATTTTCTAATTTGTTAAGTGGAAACAAAAGCACCACAGAATTTGTGAAGGGAAAATAAAACATGTTTCAATCTCATTTTCAAAGCACTAATGGCTCTATAAGTAGTTTAAAATGCCTCTAATTTCCCCTCTATGTTCTTTTCCCTAAATGGCAGGACATTATTTTGTCAACCAAGAATTTCATCAAGGACTTATGAATTCAAATTAATGTGCTCTTAGAAAAGATGCTAGAATGTGCTTTTATTTGGTCAAGTGAATTTATTTCATGATCAGATCTTTAGGGTTTGTCACAAAATGCCACTGAGCATCAACATAAAACCTTCTTTATTATTCTTTCTTACATATGTACGTGCAATTTCACATTAGTATCTTTTATTCAACTGTGCAGTTTAAGTTCTAGGCTGCCAGAACTTTAGACAGGTTTTCTTTCCTTTTGATTATTATGAAATAAACAGAGTTTATTCTGGGGCAGTTTATTCCCCTTTCTCATCTTCTGGGTCTTCTTTCACTTTCTATTTATAGGAATCCTGGCACTTTAAAAAATATCTACAAAGTTTGTAAGGAGCTTTTATTAACTATTCTCTCTGGCTACCGATGTACACATATATATTTATTTAATTATTTATAGATTTGCAGCTATACTAATTTAATATTCATGGTACAAGATATACATTTGAAAGAGTGGGAAAAGAATAAATATTTTCATTTTGTTTAGTATTATTTGCTACTGATAAAATTTTTTTGTTTTCATATTAGTAATAATATTTTAGAGCAACAAATTTGAACTTCATTATGTAATGTTTGGCATCAAAACATTTAGACATTTATTGCTTGGTTTTAATGGCCTCCCTTTTGGACTGTTCTCAGTTTTGCATATGCTGAGCACATGCACAACCGTCGAGCTACACCACCAGCTCCTTAAATGGCTCCTTTGCCTGAAAAACAATGGATTTGTAGCAACTCAGTCATATTGAGTCCATATGAATACATAAGGATCATAATGAAGAAATATTTTATTAAATCATTTTACTCTTGTATCAACCTCTTCCATCAATTTTACAAAGATTTTTAAAAATAAAGATTTTTGGGGGCCGGTGATTTAGCTCAGTGGTTCCAGCGCCTGTTTTGTAAGACCAGGGGCTGGGTTCATCCCAGTAACCACATACAATACTGGGCGTGGAGACTCATGCCCAGCAGCAACCAGTACCGCATTCCACAGTGCCAGGCCTGGTGGCTCACACCTATAATCTCAGCACTCGGGAGGCAGAGGCAGGAGGTGTGATGTGAGTTTGAGGCTGAGCTCAGAGCCAGCCTGAACACAAAGCGAGACCCTGTCTCAAACAAAACAAAACAAAACAAAAAGATTTGTTAAGATTGGACAGTAGTTTTCCACTTTCCTTGGTGCCTTTTATTTGTTACTGCAAACTAATCAGAATATATTCCAGTTTTAGATTTCTAACAGTTGTTCATAAGGGAGATTCTTCTCTTTTTCTTTCTTTCTTTTTTTTTGTTTTGAGACAGGGCCTTGCTCTGTAGTTCAGGCTGCTGAACTCACCAGGTAGTCCACTCGAGCCTCGGACTCACAGCTATCTTCAAGCACTGCATGAGTGCTTATGTGTGGGGATATGTGGTGGCACAGTGTTATGAATGAGACAAATTGCTATGGCATTCCTCAGAGATCAGTGCCCAAAAGTTGAAGGCAAGGCTATGGCCATGACATTTTGTGCTATCACAGTGACGACCGTGTCTTCAGAGCTCCCTTTGTTTAGATTTCAGATGTTCTCCCCAGAGTTTCATGTGTTTACAGGCAGGACTGTTAGCAGGTGGCTGGATAATGGAGGTGCTGTACTTGTCTGGTGCTTTGATCCACTGATGAATCCATATCTGAATGGGCTGTTAGGAGGTGGGGGTCTGGTCAGGAGAGGTGGGTGCCTGGGGATGGACAATGGTTTATATCTAGACGTCCTCCCAAGGCCCTGTGTGCTCACGCATGGGCTTTTGGGAGGTGATGGCATCATGGGGTATGATAATCATCCGGAGTTAGTCCACTGATGAGTTTACAGTTAAGTGTGATGTTGGGAAGAATTCAGTCACTGCAGGCGTGGCCTGGCAGGGTGTATCTCCCTCCTTCTTTCCTTGATCAGTCTCTGCCTCCTGCCTGCCATGCCATGAGCTGTTTCTCTTTTGTGATGCCCATCTCTGCCCCTCATCTAGAGCTAGCTTATTATGGACCGAGAACTCTATAAACTGAGTCAAGTTAAATCTTTCTGCTTAGAGTGGTGGGTATCCTGGGTTCTGTCGTAGGCAGGAGAAAGTAAGTAAGGAGGGAATGACTCAGAAGCATATCTCTCTCTCTCTGGCTCCCACTTTTTCTCTCTGCTTCCTTTCTTCCACCAGACCATTGCACCATGCTCCTTCTGCCTTCCAGACAGCTGGCTGTGGGCTGAATCCTCTAAACTAAATCTCTTCTTTAATTTGTGGTTGTCAGGTATTGTGTCTCTATGACAAGGAAAGTGACTAAGATAACCCCAATGCATTTCTTTTCTAGTTTAGAATTTACATACATTAAATAATACTTAGATTCTGGATCCCTTCTGCCCTTCACAAGCATGGTCAAGGCTTCCAGATAATGAAGGGAAATTTAACTTCTGCTCATTCATCCCTTCAGTCAATATTTATTGAATATCTCTTGCACTCTCTGTTAAGGACCAGGTGCTAGGACTCAACAGGAAGCAAGAGAGACACATTCACTGTCCTATGGGCAGTGTCCTGAGAAGTTAGAAATCACAGGCCAACTTCTTGCCTACGGATGGGGAAAGAGGGAAGTTGCCTTGCTTTGGTTCACATAGCCTGGGGTGGAGGATGGGGCCCACATCTGTCACAGTGCAGGGCTCTCGCCATCTATCAGCCACTTCTCTTAGAGGGTCCTTGGGGGCTTCATGTCTCAGCAGGTTTAGGGTGTCCTCCAACCCTTAACCTACTTAGATTTAGATCTGGGCAAGGGTAAAGTGAATGGATCCAAGAGTGTCTTCAGTGCTCTGCCCTCTCTTTCTACACTTTTGTTCTCTCCTGGATTCACTCCATTACCTCTCAGGTACCCAATGACCTTACACTTTTCTCTTTCTTAGTTTTTCAATTTATGTTTTTTATTCATATGTGCTTATAGTACATAATGTTTACACACCTTGTGGGGAGTAGGTACATGTACACAACACATTTAATTCTTTTTGTTGTTGTTGTTTTGAGATAGGGTCTCACTTTGTAGTTTAGGCTGGTTCTGAACTCAGCCTCGAACTCACAGCAGTCTTTCTGCCTCTGCCTCCCAAGTGCTGGGATGACAGGCGTGAGCCACCACAGCCGATACTGTGGTATGTGATTCTGATTGCTGGTGGGCATGAGCCACCATGCTCGGCATTGTTATATGTGGTTACCTGGGATCGAACTTGGGACCTTGGGTTTTGCAAGGCAGGCGCCGGAAACATTGAGCTAAATCCCCAGCCCTTAATTCTTTTTAAAAATCCCTTTCTCCTCCTTGCTCTTCCCCTCCTTCCATCTGTTGGTACTCTTCCCATTTGCCAAAGATCTACCTCCCTATTTCTTGTTATCAATCTTTTATTTTGCTTTCTTTATATTTTTGGTTTCTCATTTTAAGAGAAACTATTTGATATTTAAACCTGTGTATCTAATTTTTTTTCACTTACATTATTGGCTCCAGGTGCTTATGACTTACAAAAACCTGTTTTCTGAGAAGAGCTGTGCTGTCCGTCATGCATATCCCATCATGTGTGAGTCTAGACACTGAGTTTCTTTTTCCAAGGGGAGTTAGCTCTGAGGGCACTTAAGGATTTTCTTATTGAGGAGCCCTTTTCTTTGCTTCCAGTAGAGTAAATCCAGGTATCAGGGAGCCCGTAAGGCACAGGGGCTTTTCTCTACTGACCTTCACTACTTACAGCTGGCAATGGAAGGATCTCCTGCAAAAGATGTTTTCTTTCCCTTTCTGGGGTTGGTTAATGCAATCTCTGTCTACTTGTATGAGATAGACAAAGAGTGAAGAAGTCAGTTTTATGATATCACACCTGAGCCATCTTAATCCCAGTCCACTTCTGGGGCTATTTTGGACATAAAGCTTCATAAAACAGGGAATCCCCACTGCCAGGAAACCTTCCTTTTCTCCACCCCATCCTGGGAGGAGAGATTGCGATTCAAGGGAAATTCAGTCACAGTCTCCAGCCACCACAGTTGAATTTGGATGGACTGTTT